>JAYMFT010370267.1:0-21721 GCA_038088735.1 Panulirus argus
AGAAGGTAGAGAGTTCCAGAGCTTCGACGTGTAGGGAAAGAAGCAGTTATTAAAACGGCACACCCTTGAGTTGCCGAGTATTCCGTAGTCTAGCTAGTGGTGGGGGCACACAAGCAGCCAGCTCTCGGGAAATGATATGGCTGAAAAGGTAATACGAGTGAGTGAGCTTGGAAAAGAGGCTTAAGGGAGAAGATACCAACAGAGATTGGGTGAGGAACAACTAATGGTGCGAGTTAATAAAACTAGGTTAGTTGCTGAGGATTGGCAGATACTTAGGGAGGCGGTTCTTACATGTGCAAGGAAAGTAGATGGCAGGTGGGATATGGATGTGTGCAAAAGGGTAATGAGTGGTGAGATAAGGAAAATTAGTTATTAGTGAAAAAAAAGAGGTGCAAAGGCAAGATCAACAAGGAAGGAGTGTGTATGACTGGGAGATGTACAAGAGGAAGTGACAAGAGGTCAAGAGAAGGTACAGGGGAAGAAAAAATGGGCAAATGAGAGTTAGGGCAAAATAGTATTATAAAAATTCAGGGAAAATAAGAATATGTCTAGAAGGTGAATTGTGTGAGGACAAGGGAAAAAATGGCAGCATCTGTGAAAAAAGTAGATGGGGAAATGTTAACTGGCAAAGAGAAGATATTGTTAGTATTCTGAGACTACTCAATGTGTTAGAGTACAGGAAGGCAGATGTAGGGTATTTGGAATGTGGAGGTGTGAGAAAAGAGTCATGGCAAATGGTATGATGGAAAGAGAAGAAGTAGCGAAAACCTTGCATAAGATGAAGTGTGGCAAAGTGGATGGCACTTGAATTTCTCAAGAAAGGGGGTGACTCTTGTTGACTGGTTAGTTAGGAATTTCATTACATTTTATAACTCAAGGTGAGGTGCCTGATAGTTGACAGAATGCTTGTATAGTGGTAATGTATAAAGACAAGAGGAACAAATATTCAGGGGTATAAATTTATTGAGTATATATGGTAATATGTCTGGCAAGAGTGGTGATTGAGAGAGCTATAGCATGAACCAAGCATCAGACCTGTGGGGAACAATGTGGTTTAAGAAGTGGTAGAGGATGTGTGGATTAGGTGTCTGCAATGAAGAATTTGTCTTTAAAAATGCTTAGAGAAAAAGAAGGACTTGTTTGTAGCATTTATATACTTGGGAAAAGCATATGATTTGGTTGACTGAGATGCTCTGTGGAAGATGTTACAAATAAGTTACGTGGGAGAAGAGCTACTAAGCTGTGAATAGAGTCTATCAAGAATGTGAGGTATGAGTGTTGAGTATTAAGAGAGGAGGCTGAGTGGTCTCAAGGAAAGGTGGATCTGTGACAAGGGTGTGAGAAGTCACCAATTCTTGTTTATGGATGTTCGTCAATCCATGGATGGGGTGGAGAGGGATGTAAAAATGAGAGTAGTGTTGAGCGGGGCAGGTCTGCAGTCAGTTAGGGGTGAGCCAGTTGCTGTTTACTGATGACACAGCTCTGATGGTAGAATTGAGTGAGAAACTACAAAAGCTGGTTTGGGATAGTATGCTAAAGTAGAAAGTTGTGGGTTTAAGTGAATGAAAGCAAGATTATTAACTCTGACAAAGGAGAGAGACACGTTGGTTGAAAAGTGAGTAAACACAGAGTGTGTTAGTATAGGGAGTGGACATGACAATAGACGGAGCCATGGGATGGGAACTGAATACAGCTAAGATCTGGGTGCATTGTGGAGTGAGTAGAAAGAGAGGTAACAGTATGTTAGGGCAAAGATAGGTATGTTTGATGGTATGGTACTCCTGATATTGTTGTATAGATATGAGGCATGGTTGTCACATAAAAAATTTAAGGCACGTGGTAGATGTGCTGGAAATTAAATGCTTGACGTGTAAGAAGGGTTGACTGTAAAATATCATATAGTAAGAGAGATGTGTGGTAGTATGAAAAGCACGTTAGAAAGAAATGAAGTGCTTGTGCTAAAATGGTTTGGACACATCAAAAGGATAAATGAGGTGAGACTGATAAGGGGGAGACTGTACTGGAGATGGAAGGATGGAGAGAAAAATGCTTCAAGTCATCAGGGCCTGAACATGCAGATGGGTTTGAGGCAAGCACAGAACTGAAAAAAAGTGGAGTGATGTGGTATACAGGGGGATAATGTGGTGAATCAGGGTATATGAAGCAGTAAGAAGTCTATGGGGATTAGATGTGGATAGGGGACTGTGATTTCGGAGAATCATACTTGACATTTTGAGCATGGATGCGAACAAATATGGCCATTCTTCATCTGTTCCTGGCACTACCTTGATGCAAGGAAAATGGCAAACATATATGAAAAAATGTTTATATTTTCTTCCAAACTTATTTATCATTCCCCACCTTAACAAGGAAATACCAGGAACAGATGAGTAAGCTTCAGATGAGATATCTTCACTTGGCCTCTCTCTGTTCCTTCATCTAGAAAATAATATATATAAAACAGGGGAGGAAAGAAATCCAGCCCTGGTACTCACAACCTTGTATGTAGCACAGGAGATAAGTGGGTAGTATTCTTTCAACCCTATCCTCAGAAATGATTATCATATTGCAATTGTTATGAATCATACTATAATTATAGTATTAGTACTTTTCTTCTCTTTCATGCTTCATCACTGTTTCCTGTGTTAGAAAGGTGGTGCCAGGAACAGAACAAGAAAGGCCGCATCCACTCACATTCATTCTCTACTATTATCATTTCTATTATTACTATCATGTGATATTGGGAAATAAAGTGGAAGAATACTGGAGGGAAAGAAATGGTGGAAGAATGCATGGAATGCTGTATGTGACAGAGGCATGAAAGGAGGGATAAGTGGAAACTCTTTTTGCTGAGGACTCATCCTTGATGGGAGTTCCTGAAGGGTGTCAAGAGACAGATGAAAAGATCATTATTACTATTATATCATCATCATTATCAATACAATCCCAGGACCCCTCCTACAGCAGACCTGCCAACCTTGTCAAACACAACAAAGACCACAGATGGCAAATATAAGGATTTTGAGTATAAAAAATGGATTTTGCAAAACGAAATTTACAACCACGTGCAATACAGGTTGCACTTTCAATACAGGAAATTGTGATGTCCACTGCTCAAGCTGTTATCTCCATCTATTTATCTACATATAGATAGTCCACAATAATTCACTTAAAAACAAACAAAGTATCTAGTCAATAGGGTTTCATTTTCGGTCCTAGAACTTAGTCAATAGCGGTTCTAATGTTTGTTTGCCCACACATATTCAGTCCTGGCTAGAGAACTTTTTGCTATAAGCAGTGATTGCCTGTTTGCACTTCTCCAGAAGCCTTTAACTGAACTTCACTTGATGACAACTGTTTTTTTTAGTGCAGCTATTCACTTTCTGTGTGAGGAAATCTGATAATGTTTGTGTGCCAAGACTTGGGTGAAATTCAGTGGTGTGTTTCCTTACCAGACTGAAGATTCTCTCATCTTCAGCACTGCTGTGAACAACTGACAAGATAGCAAACATGATTCTGGGAAGATGTATATAGTTCTCCTTATAAGAAGACTTGTCTCTTAGTTGTGAAATGGCCACCCACAACTCATTAGCTCTTTGGTCAAGATATACACCTGCAAGCTGATCTACCTGGTAGTGAGCAAATTCCAGTTCAAGCACATCTATCTGCTCTTCCATGAAGTGGAATTTCTTCACAAAGTAGAGCACTGATGCAAACTTTGCATCCATTCCCTTCCTTGAGGTCAGCAACATTTGCATTCTGAATCACCTCATTCCTTAGGAGGAACTTCTTGAGCACATAATCACTTCTTTTTTTTTAATACATATTCACCATTTCCCACATTAGCAAGGTAGCATTAAGAACAGAGGACTGAGCCTAAGAGGGAAAATCCTCACTTGGCCCCCTTTTCTGTTCCTTTTTTGGAAATGGGGGAGGATTTCCAGCCCCCCGCTCCCTCCCCTTTTATTCGCCTTTTATGGCACGCAAGGAATATGAGGGAAGTACTCTTTCTACCCTATCCCCTGACTGATGTGAAGAATTCTTCCTTCTGTTTTGATGAGAATGCTTTTGTTGAGAAGAAGTTCATAACATCATTCCCCAAGATGAGACCCTCATCTGGTCATTAATTGCACTTTTCCCTATAACTACACTGTTCAGGTGATGGAGAACTTGCAATCAGTGAGGGCTTCACAAAGCAGAGCAGTATTTCTTGAAGGAAGACCTGTAACTTCTCATGTGAAACATGGATCTTTGGTGCTTCTTCTTGCAGCTCAAGATTGAGCTGGTTGAATAGAAGCATGATTTGAGGAGTGGCATACAATACAGCTTGTTGTAATCATTAAATCTTGTAAGGATCTTACCAGCATTGTCCAAAGAAACACTTGCTATACAGTCTGCACTGGAAGACAAACCTGCTTTTTCCTGCTTCCAGTTAATGTAGTTTCTGATGAAGCTTTCTCTCTGTTGTCTACACTGCTTGAAGCTGACTTATTGCAAGTACCTATTGTATCCCTTTCAGTGAGTGTAACGACACTTGTCTTTGCTACTGCAAATAATATCCAAGTAGATGCAATCACTGTGTCAACTTTGCCCAATCTTTTTGAAGATGAAGGTAGAGATGTCTTCATAGAGAAAGCCTGTCCTGCACTGCTGGCTGTGTGAGAAGATGAAGGTAGAGATGTCTTCTTAAAGGAAGCCTGTCCTGCACTGCTGGCTGTGTGAAAGGACAAAGGCAGAGACATCTTGCTTAATAAGGTCAGACCAGCAATGCTCTTTCCTGAGAAAGATGAAGTGACCTTGCTTGTCTTGGCTTGAAGTATGGCACAACCACCACTTGTAAAGATCTTCTGTTTCTTCGACTCCTTTGGAGTGTCATCATCTACATTCCTTTTCTTTTCCATGGACTTTGCTTCCTTGGAGAAGTACTGTTTCAAAGGCTCTCATGAAGTACTGTTTCAAAGGCTCTCATTGTTCAATGAGTCTAGTCAGTGCCCTTTCCAAGGAGAGCCAGTGAGTACACACATGATTCAAGATTGCATGCTGTTCAACACTGCACAGGGTTTGAACCTACCTGAACTAATTGTGGCGCTTACTAGATTTCTCCAAGGAATAATAAACAGGAACAAGTAAGTCCACTAGTGAAAAGGGCAGCTGGCTAGCTCCTTTCTCAGTAGCGAGATGAAGGAAATGACAAGGACATCCAGTGATGAAATCATCTGGATATTTCTTCTTTATAAATGCACCTACCCCATTCTGCTCACCTATCATGACAGCTGCATTATCTTCTGCAAAACAAATGACATTTTCTGTCATGACGTTGTCATGAAGCTAAAAGATGTTTCTCCCAGTAGATGGTTCCTTTGTGGTAGCAAATTCCAGCAGGACACTAAGAACTCTGTTCACTTCAGAATCAAAGTATTGCATAATAAAGAGATATAACTGCTCTTGTGCCCCACGATCTGAGCTGCCATCTGTTGATATAGAGAATGGTGCTTCTCTGATCTGCTCTTCTTCAGGATTTCACCAGTTAAAAAGGTATAAAAAATATATATAGTCAATGCTACTAGGAAATCTGTAAGTAGGATTAATTAATATGTAACCCATGGATGAATCACTGATCAACATACAATAGTAAAGCATAAATGAAAATAAAAAAAATCATAAACTACAAATGTTCATCACCATGCAACGCAAAAGTATACCCCAGACAGTCACACGTTAACTGGGAAGGAAATTGTGAGACTGCTGCTGACCATATACAGGATGCATCAATGAGGGCAATCAATCATTCAATGTGCCTTCTCCATCAAGGTGGGGGTTGACACTTATGGCACGCAATATTCCCCTATCTTCCGTAGTTCTGACCAATACTCACATACTTCCTTTCTTACCAAATGTTACTTCTTTTATATCATCTAACCACACTATCCTTTCTCTGCTGAAGAGTTTTTCCATATAATATCATAGAAATCTTTGGGGGAGTTTAGATTTAGATATAACCATAGTTTTAGTCTTCAAAACATTGATTTTACGGCCATAATCCTCTCCTTTCCTGACTAGATTAACGATGATTTCTTGCAAATCATTTACAATGGGGGCAGCATAACCAAAATCGATGGAGGTGTTAAATGATACATATCAGAACTCTAAACAAAATCTGGAAAATTTGGAACTATGAGAGCAGCTGATCTGCTTTTTATTGTTTATATTGATTTATATTTAAATCCAGACTAGATCTAGATTTCCGCTATGAAAGACATCAAATGGAGAAATAAAAGTAAACATACCTTTGGACTCTTTGGACCATTGTTTTGTTCTTCAGGAGGCAAACTTCAAAGCAATAGAGCTGTCTGGAAACATGATTCTGAAAAGGTCACTCAGGTGATCTGAAGCAGCGAATGCAACATTGTGTTCAATTAAAAAGTTAGTCAACAGAGTTTCTGCTCTGATTATTGAGTAATCAGTCTGTTGATGAAAGAATTGGCCAATATCACAATTGCTTCCTGTACTTTTCGCTACGCTGGTATGTTTTTTTCCTGCTCAGGTGGGCCTGAATGTCATTTGCTCCTCCATGTGCCATGCTAAAATACGAAGCACAAACTTGACATCAAGTGGTAAATCTATCCTTTCTTGATTGCACAATGCAGGGCCACTTCCTGGTGTATTCCAACCAAAAGGTCTGCTTCTTCCTGCTTGATTTTGTACCCAAAATCAATGCCATGATGATGTGACATCACTCTTCTCCAGCTCAACATCGACTTGCTTGATGAATGGCACGATACACGATATGAACAATGGCAAGCCAAAACATGAGGACCAACTTTTCCCACATGGGAGATGGCTGTAACATTTTGACCTCTTCAAACTCTTCCATTATGAATTGGTTATTGTCTAATTGATTTTCCTTACTGTATCACTTTTTAAATGTTTTACATAGACATGATTTGGCATTTGTAACAGTAATATGAACATCTTAACTGGTTTGTTAGAGATTAGCCACACTAAATTTTGCAGGAAAGGATCGGGTTTATACATAGTAGTTCATAATCTATGGTTCATAATCTGTCTCTAAGAAACTGGGTGACCTGTTTAGATGTAGTAACTTTTCTCTTCTGAGCAGTTGCTCCGTTTATACAAGGGATTGGTTCGTCCTTGTATGGAGTACTGCTCTCACATTTGAGGTAGTTCTAGCTCTGTTTCCTTACTTGACAGAGTTGAGTCGAAAGAGGTCAGACTTATAAACTGTCCCAGGCTAACTTCCAAACCTGACCCCCTTGCCCTACGCCAAAATTTTGGTTCACTTTCCCTCTTCTATCGGTATTACTCTGGCTTTTGCTCCTGAGAGCTGGCTGCTTTGTGTGCCCCCACCACTAACTAGACCACGCAATACTCGGCAAGCTGCTGCGTTACATGATTATTGTGAGGCCATCGGCAACTCAAGGGTGTACCGTTTTGATAACTGCTTCCTTCCCTACACGTAGAAGCTTTGGAACTCTCTACCCTCTCTTGTCTTTCCCAATAACTATGACCTGGCTCATTTCAAAAGACAGGTCTTTCACTTTCTCAAAAATTCGTAAATGCTTTGCCTGTCTTTTTTTTCCGTTTCTTAATTTTCTATATTTTCAATTAGGGTCCGGCACTGATGTGGACTTTTGTCCGTGACTGGAGCCTTCAACATAAGAAAAAACATATAGAGTATGTAAGAACAACATTGAGCTCGTGAAGAGTGGTAAGGAGGTTCTTGAGCACGTGTACAGTTGGGTAGGACAGCCCTAAGAACATGTGGAGTAGGATAGGTCAAGAATGAGCACGTAGGACAGACCTGAGCATGTGTTGAGTAGGAGAGAACAACTTGAGCAAGTGTAGAATAGGGGAGGATAACGCTGAGCACATGTGAAGAAAGGTAGGGCAACCCTGAGAACGTGTAGTGTAGGGTAAGACATCCCATAGCAAGTGTAGAGTAGGGTAAGACAACTCTGTGCATATGAAGAGTAGGGTAGGACAACCTTGAGAACGTGCAGAGTAGGGTAAGACAATCCTGAGCACGTTTAGAGCAAGATAGGACAACCATGAGCACATGTGGAGTAAGATGAGACAACCTTGAGCACTTGTAGAGTAGGGTAGGACTACCCTGAGTACGTGTAACGTAGGGTACGACAGCCCTGAGCACATGTGAAGTAGGGTAGGAGAACCCTGAGCTCGTGGAGAGTAGGGTAGGAGAAACCTGACACGTGTAGAATTTGACAGAACAACCTTGAGCACGTGTAAGATAGGGCAGGACAACCCTAAGAACACGTAGAGTAGGATGGGATAACTCTGATAACGTGTAGTGTTGGGTAGAAAAGCCCACAGCAAGTGTAAAGTGGGGTAAGACAACCCTGATCATATTTAGTGAAAGGTAGGACGACCCTAAGCATGTGTAGAGTAGGGTAAGACAAACCTGAGCACGTGCAGGGCAATGTAGAACAACACTCAACACGTATGAATTTGGGTTGGACAGCCCAATGCACGTGTAAAATAGGTTAGGAGTACCCTGAACAAGTGTAAAGTAAGGGCACATGTAAAGTAGGGTGACCCAACCCTGTGCACGTGTAGAGTAGGGTAGGACGACCCTAAAGACATGTAAAGTAGGGTAGGACAGCCCTGAGTACATGTGGAGTAGGTTATGGCAACCCTGAGCACGTGTATAATATGGTATGGCAACACTGAACGAGTGTATAGTAGGTTAGGAAAACCCTGAGTTAGAGTAGTGTAAGGTAGGACAACCCTGAGCAAGTGTAGAGGAGGGTAAGACAACTCAAAGCATATGTAGAGTAGGTTATAACAACACTGAGCATGTGATGAATAGGGTAGGAAAACCATGAGCACGTGTAAAGTTGGACAGCCCTGAGCACGTGTAGAGTAGGGTAAGACAGTCCTGAGCAAGTGTAAAGAAGGGTAGGAAAGCCCACACACGTGTAAAGTGGAAGAGAACAACACTAGGCACATTTGGAGAAGGATGCGACAACGCTGAGCACATGTGGAGTAGGGTTGGAGAAACCTGAGCACGAGTAGTATAGGGTAGGACAGCCCAGAGCAAGTGAGGAATAGGGTAGGACAACCCCGAGCACATGTAAAGTAGGGAAGGACAGCCCTGAAAACATGTGGAGTAGAGTAAGACAACCCTGAGTACGTGTATAGTAGGGAAAGACAACCATGAGTACACGTGAAGTAGGGTAGGGCAACCCTGATCACGGGTAGAGCAGGGAAGGACTATCATAATCACATGTAAAGTAGGGTAGCACAAACCTGAGCACATGTGAAGTAGGGTAGGGTAACCATGAGCTTGTGGAGAGTAGGCTAGGAGAACCCTGACACGTGTCGAGTAGAAGAGAAAAATCCTGAGCAAGTGTAGAATACGGTAGGATAACCCTGAGCACGTGTAGAGCAGGGTAAGATAACCCTGAGAACGTGTAGTGTAGGGTAGGAAAGCCCAGAGCAAATGTAGAGTAGGGTAAGACAACCCTGAGCATATATAGTGTAGGGTAGTACAACCTTAAGCACATGCAGAGTAGGGTAAGACAACACTGAGCACATGTAGAGCAGGTTAAAACCAAACGGAACACGTAAGAATTAGGGTAGAACAGCCCAAAGTAAGTGTAAAGTAGGGTAGGAGAGCTCTGAGCACGTGTAAAGTAGAACAGCATTGATCACATTTGGAGTAAGTTGCAACAACCCAGGCACATGTGGAGTAGGGTGAGACAACCCTGAACACGAGTAGAGTAGGGTTGGACTACTCTGAGTACGTGTAAAATAGGGTAGGACAGCCATGAGTACATGTGGCGTAGGATAGATCATCCCTGAGCACTTATAGAGCGGGGAAGGCAAACTATGAGCACATGTAAAGTAGGGTAGGGCAACAATCAGCACATGTAAAGTTAAGTAGGAAAACCCTGAGCAAGTGTAGAGTAGGATAAGACAACCCTGAGCCCGTGGAGAGTAGGGTAGAACAAACTTGAACACGAGTAGAGTAGGATAGGACAACCTTGAGCATGTGTAGTGTAGGGTAGGACTGCTCTGAGCACGTTTAAAGAAGAGTAGGACAGCCCTGGAACATGTGAAAAAGGATGCAACATTCCTGAGCATATATGGAGTAAAGTAAGACAACCCTCAGCACGTTTAGAGTAGGGTAGGGCAATCTTGAGAACATGCAGATCAGGGAAGGACAACCATAAGCACATGTAAGGTAGGGTAGGATAACCCTGAGCACGTGTATAATAGGGGAGGACAAACCTGGGCGTGTGTAAAGTAGAGTAGGGCAGCCCTGTGCACATGTGGAAGAGGATGCGACAACCTTGAGTACATATGGAGTAGGGTAAGACAACACTGAGCACGAGTAGAGTACGGTTGGACGACCCTGAACGCGTATAATGTAGGGTAGGACAGCAATAAGCATGTGAAAAATGGAGTAAGACAGCCCAGAGCACGAGTGATGTATAGTAGGACAGCCCTGAGCAAATCTGAGAAGAGAACGCCAACAATGATTATATGTGGAGTAGGGTAGGACAACTCGGAGCAAGCGTAGAGTAGGGTAGGACAGCCCTGAGCACATATGGAGTAGAGAAAGACAATCCTGAGCACGAGTAGAGTAGGGTAGGACAACCCTAAGCACGTGTAGAGTAGGGTAGGACACCTCTGAGCACGTGTAAAGTAGGGTAGGACAGCGCTGAGCACGTGAAAAAAATAGGGTATGACAGCTCAGAGTACGAGTAAAGTAGAGTAGGACATCCCTGAGCATATGTAGAGTGCTGTACACCAACAATTAGCATATGTGGAGTAGGGTAGGACAACCCTGGGCACACGTAGAGTAGGGTAGGACTACCCTGAGTACGTATATAGTAGTGTAGGAGAGCCCTAAGCACATGTGGAGTAGGGCAAGACAACCCTGAGTAAATGTACAGTACAGTTGGAGAAGCCTAAGCAGATGCAAAGTAGAGTAGAAAAATGCTGAGCACGAGTAAAATAGGGAAGGACAGCACAGAGTACGTGCAAAGTAGGATAGGACAATCTAGAGGCCATATGGAGTAGGGTAGAGCTACCATGAACACGTGAAGAATAGAGTAAAGCAACGCTGAGCGAGTATATAGGAGGATAGGAAAGCCCTGAGAAAGAGTAGAGAAGGATAGGACAACGCTGAGAACATGTAGAGTAGGTCAGATCAACACTGAGCACGTGATGAATAAGGTACAAAAACCTTGAGCATGTGTCGAGTAAGGTTGGACAACTCTGAGCATTAGTAGGGTAGGACAGCCCTCATCAAGTGTAGAGAAGGGTAGGAATGCCCAGACACGTGTAAAGTAAATTATGACAATTCTGAGGACATATGGAGAAGGATGCGACAGCCCTGAGCACATGTGGAGTAGGGTTGGAGAACCCTGAGCACGTGTAGTGTAGAGTAGGACAGCCCAGAGTAAGTTAACAGAAAGGTAGGACAACCCTGATCTTATGTAGAGTAGGGTACAACAACCCTGAGCATATGTAGAGAAGAGTAAGACAGCCCTAAGAACGTGTAAAGTAGGATAAGAGAGCACTGGGCACGGGTAAAGTAAGGTAGAACAGCCCTGATCACATGTCGAGTCAACCCCGAGCACGTGTAGAGTAGGGTAAGAAAACCCTGAGAACATGTGTAGAGTAGGACAACCCTGAGCACGTGTAGAGTAGGGAAGGACAACCATGAGCACATGTAGAGTTCGACAACCCTAAGCACATATGGAGTTGTGATGGAACACCCCTAGCACAAAAGTACGGTAGGACAGCGCTGAGCACTAAAAAAAATAGGGTATGACAGTTAAAGTACAAATAAAGTAGAGTATGACATCCCTGAGCATATGTAGAGTACTGTACACCAACAATTAGCATATGTGGAGTAGGGTAAGACAACCCTGAGCACGCGTAGAGTAGGGCAAGACTACCCTGAGCACGTATAAAGTGATGTAGGACAGCCCTGAGCACATGTGGAGTAGGGTAACACAACACTGAACACGTGTAGAGTAGGGTAGGAGAATCCTGAGCACATGCAAAGTGGTCTAGGAAAACGCTGAGCACGAGTAGAGTAGGTTAGGACAGAAATGAGGACATGTAAAGTAGGGTAGGACAATCTAGAGTCCATATAGAGTAGGGTAGAGCTACCCTGAGCACGTGTAGAATAGGGTAGAACAACGCTGCGCGAGTATATAGGAGAGTAGGACAGCCCTGAGAAAGAGTAGAGTAGGGCATGACAACCCTGAGCACACGTAGAGTAGGTTAGAGTAACACTGAGCACGTAATGAATAAGGTAGGAAGACCTTGAGCACGTGTCGAGTAAGGTTGGACAACCCTGAGCACGTATATAGTAGGGTAAGACAGCCCTAAGCAAGTGTAGAGTACGGTAGGAATGCCCAGACACGTGTAAAGTAAACTATGACAATTCTGAGGACATATGGAGAAGGATGCGACAGCCCTGAGAACATGTGGAGTAGAGTTAGAGAACCCTGAGCATGTGTAGTGTAGGATAGGACAGCCCGGAGCAAATTAACAGTAAAGTAGGACAACTCTGACCACATGTAGAGTAGGATGCGACAAACCTGAGCTCCAGTAGAGTAAGGTAAGACAACCCTGAGCACATGTAGAGTAGGATGGGACAACAATAGACACGTGTAAAGTAGAGTAGAAGAGCCCTGAGCATGGGAAAAGTAAGGAAGAACAGCCCTGATCACATGTGGAGTAGGGTGTGACAACACAGGGCACATGTGGAGTAGTGGAGAACTACACTTGGCACGTGTAAAGTACGGTAATACAGCCATGAGCACATGTGAAAAAGGGTAAGGCATCCCTGAGCAAGGATAGAGCAGGGAAGGACTATCATAATCACATGTAATGTAGGGTAGTACAACCCTGAGTTCGTGGAGGGTAGGGTAGGAGAAACCTGACACGTGTAGAGCAGAAAAGGACAACCCTGAGCACATGTAGAATACGAATCGGCAACTCCGAGCACATGTAGAGTAGGGTAAGATAACCCAGAGAACCTGTAGTGTAGGGTAGGAAAGCCCAGAGCAAGTGTAGAGCAGGGTAAGAGAACCTTGAGCATAAGTAGTATAGGGTAGGACAACCTTAAACACATGTGGAGTAGGGTAAGACAACCCTGAGCGTGTAGAGCGAGGTAGAGCAATCTTAATCACGTATGAATTAGAGTAAGCAAGCCTACAGCACGTGTAAAGGAGGGTAGGAGACCCAGAACACGTGTAAAGTAAGGTAGAACAGTCCTGATCACATATGGAGCAAGTTGCGACAGCTCAGGCACATGTGGAGTAGGGTACGACAAACCTAAGCATATGTAGAGTAGGGTAGAACAACCCTAAGCACATGCAGAGTAGCGCAAGACAAACCTGAGCACGTGTAGAGTAGAGTTCGATAGTCCTGAGCACATGTGGAAATGATGTGACAACCCTCAGCACATATGGAATAGGGATGGAACACCCTTAGCAGGAGCAGAGTACGGTAGGACGACACTGAGCACAATCAAAGTAGGGTAGGACAGCGCTGAGCACGTGAAAAATTGGGTAGAACAGCTATAAGTACGAGTAGAGTAGAGTAGGACATCCCTGAGCACATGTAGAGTAGGGTTCTCCAATGATTAGCATATGTGGAGTGGGATAGGACAACCTCGAGCACGCGTAGAGTAGGGTAGGACTACCTTGAGCACGTGTAGAGTAGGGTAGGATAATCCTGAACGCATGCAATATAGAGTAGGACAACGCTGAGCAAGAGCAGAGTAGGGTCGGTCGGAACTGAGGACGTGTAAAGTAGGGTAGGACAATTTAGAGGTCATATGGTGTAGGGTAGAAAAACTCTAAGCACGTGTAAAATAGAGCAGAACAACGCTGAGCGAGTATATAGGAGGTTAGGACAGCCCTGAGAAACAGTTGAGTAGGGCAGGACAACCTTGAGCACATGTAGAGTAGGTTAGAAAAACAATGAGCACGTGATGAATAAGGTAGGACAACCCTGAGCACGTGTAGAGTAACGTTGGACAACTCTAAGCACGTGTGTAGTAGGGAAGGACAGCCCTGAGCAAGCGTAAAGCAGTAAAGGAATGCCCAGAAACATGTAAAGTATGACAATTCTGAGCACATATGAAGAAGGATGCGACAACCCTGAGCACATGTGGAGTAGAGTTGGAGAAGCTTGGGCACGTGTAGTGTAGGGTAGGACAGCCCAGAGCAAGTGAGCAGTAATGTAGGACAACTTTGAGCATATGTAGAGTTGGGTAAGGCAATCCAGAGCTCGTTTAGAGTAAGGTAGGACAACCCTGAGCACATGTAAAGTAGGGTAGGGCAACCCTGAGCACGGATAGTGCAAGGAAGAACAATCATGAGCAAATGTAAAGTGGGGTAGGACAACTCTGAGCACATGTGAAGTAGGGTAAGGCAACCCTGAGCACGGGTAGAGCAGGGAAGAACAGTCATGACCACATGTAAAGTAGGGTTGGACAACCCTGCGCACATGTGAAGTAGGGTAGTAGATTAGGGTAAGGAAACCCAAACACGTGTAGAGTAGGATAAAATACCCTGAGCACGTGTAGAACTGGGTTGGACAACCCTGAGGAAGCACGTTTAGAATAGCGTAGGATAAACCTGAGAACGTGTAGGATAGGGTAAGAAAGCCCAAAGGAAGGGTAGAGTAGGGTAAGAAAACCCTGAGCATGGGGTGTGTAGAGTAGGATAGCCCTAAGCATGTGATGAGTAAGGTAAGACAACCCTAAGCACGTGTAGAGCAAGGTAGAACAACCATGAACCCATATGAATAAGGGTAGGACGGCCCAAAGTTCGTGCAAAGTAGAATATTAGAGCCCTGAACATATGAACAGTAAGGTAGAACAGCCCTGATCACATGCGGATCTGGGTGAGACTACCCTGAGCACGTGCAGAGTAGGGTAGATCAGCAATGAGCACATGTGGAGTAGGATAGGTCAACCTTGAGCACGTATAGAGTAGGGAAAGCAAACTATAAGCACATGTACAGTAGGGTAGGACAACCCTCAGCACATGTTGAGTTAATTAAGACAACCCTAAGCACGTGTAGATTAGGATAGGACAGCTCTCAACAAGTGTAGAGTAGGTTAGGACAACCCTGAGGTCGAATATGAATAGGGTAGGACAAACCCGAGCACGTGTAAAAACAGAATACGGCAGCCCTCTGCACATGTAGAAGAGGATGCGACAACCCTGAGTACATATGGAGTAGGGTAGGACAACACTGAACACGAGTAGAGTACGGTAGGACGACCTTGAGCACGTGAAAATTAGGGTAAGACAGCCCTGAGCACGAATAATGTAGAGTAGGACTGCCTTAAGCACATGTGGAGTAGAGTAAAAAAAAACCTGAGCACGGCAGAGTTGGGTAAGACAGCCCTGAGCAGGTGTAAACTAGGGTAGGACAATCTAAAGGCCACATGGAGGAGGGTAGAATAACCCTGAGCACTTGTAAAATAAGGTACGACAACCCTGAGCACATGTAGAGTTGGGTAGGACAGCCCTGAGCACGTGTAGATCAGGGTAAGAAAGTCCTAGGCACGTGTAAAGTAGGGTAGGAGAGCCCTGAGCACGGGTAAAGTAAGGTAGAGCATCCCTGATCACATGTGGTGTAGGCTGCGACAACACATGTGGAGGAGGGTGAGACAACCCTGAGCATGTGTAGAGTAGGGTAGAACTAAACTGAGCATGTGTAAAATAAAGTAGGACGACAATGAGCGAGTGTATAGTAAGGTAGGAAAGCCCTGAAAAAGAGTAATGTAGTTTAGGACAGCCCTGAGCAAGAGTAGAGGAGGGTAAGACAAAACTGAGCACATTTAGAGTAGGTTAGAACAACACGGGGCACATGATGAATAGGGTAGGACAGCCATGAGCACGTGTAGAGTAAGGTTGGACAACCCTGAGCACGTGTAGAGTAGGTTAGGACAGCCCTGAGAAAGTGTAAAATAGGGTAAGAAAACCCACACACGTGTAAAGTGGGGTAAGACAGCCCTGGGCACATGTAAAGTAGGGTAGAAGAGCCCCGAGCACGTGTAAAGTAAGGTAAAACAGCCCTGACCACATGTGGAGTAAGGTGCAACAACCCAGGGCACATGTGAATTAAGGTGAGACAATCCTAAGCACATGTAGAGTAGGGAAGGACAATCCTGAGCACATGTAAAGTAGGGTAGGAGAACCCTTAGAACATGTGGAGAAGGGTAGGACAACACTGAGTGAGTGTAAAGTGGGGTAGGAAAATCCTGAGAAAGAGTAGCATAGGGTAAGAGAGCCCTTAACAATTTTAGAGCACGTGTAGATTAGGTTAGGACAACCTTGAGCAAGTGTAAAGTAGGGTAAGAAAGACTACACATGTGTAAAGTGGGGTAGGACAGCAATGGGCACATTTGCAAAAGGTTGCGGCAACCCTAAGTACATATGGAATAGGGTTGGAGAACCTATAGCACGAGTAGTGTAGGGTATTACAGAGCAGAGCAAATGAAGAATAGGGTAAGAAAACCCTAAGCATATGTAGAATAGGGTGCGACAACACATGGCTCATGTGTAGAATAGAGTAGAACAATCATGAGCACGTGTAGATTAGGGTAGGACAATCCTAAGCACCTGCAGAGTAAGGTAGGAGAGACCTGAGCACGGGTAAAGTAAGGTAGAACAGCCCTGATCACATGTTGAAAAGGGTTGCGACAAGATAGGGCTCATGTGAAGTAGGAGGAGACATCCCTAAGCACGCGCAGAGTGGGTTAGAGCTATTTTGAGCACGTGTAAAGTGGGGTAAGACACCGTGAACACATGTAGAGCAGGGAAGGACAACCATGAGCACTTGAAAAGTAGGGTAGGACAACCCTGAGTACATGTGAAGTAGGGTAAGGCAACCCCGAACAAGGGTAGAGCAGGAAAGAACGATCATGAGCACATGCAAAGTAGGGTTAGACAACCCTGCACACATGTGAAGTAAGGTAGGATCTTAGGGCAGGAGAGCCCAGACACGTGTAGAGTAGGAGAGGACAACCATGAGCGCGTGTAGAATCTGGTAGGATAACCCTGAGAACGTGTAGTGTAGGCTAAGTAATTCCAGAGCAAATGTAATGTAGGGTAAGAGAACCCTGATCATATGTACTGTAGGGTAGGACAACACTAAGCACTTGTAGAGTAAGGTAAGACAACACTTAGCACGTGTAGAGGAAGGTAGAACAATCCTGAACACGTATGAATTAAGTTAGGATAGCTCAAAGCACGTGTAAAATAGGATATTTGAGCCCTGTCCACGCGTAAAATAATGTAGAACAGCCCTGATCACATGTGGAATACGGTTCGACAACCTAGGCCACATGTGGATTTGGGTCAGACAACCCTGAGCACGAGTAAAGTAGGGTACGACAGCCCTGAGCACATGTGGAGTAGAAAAGGTCAACCCTGAACATGTATACAACAGAGAAAGCAAATTATGAGCACATGCAAAGTATGGTAGGACAACCTTCAGCACATATGGATTTAAGTAGGACAACCCTGAGCACGTATAGAGAAGGATAGGACAGCCCTGAACACTTATGGAGTAGGGTAGGACATCCCTGAGCACGTGGATATTAGGGTAGAACAAGCTTCAACACGAGTAGAGTAGGATAGGACAACATTGAACACGTGCAGAGTAGGGTACGTCAACCCTTAGTACGTGTAGAGTAAGTAAAACAGCCCTGAGCACGTGTAAAGTAGGGTAAGACAGCCCTGCGGACATATGGAGTAGGGTAAGACGACCATGAGCACGTGTAGAGCAGGGAAGGACAACACTGAGCACATGTAAAGTAGGGTAGGACAACCCTGAGCATGTGTTTAATAGGGTAGGACAAACCTGAGCACATGTAGAGTAGGGTAAGACAGCTCTGAGCACGAATAATGTAGTGTAGGACAGCCCTGAGCACATGTGGAGTAAGTCGCAACAACCCAGGCACATGTGGAGTAAGGTGAGACAATCCTGTGCACGAGTAGAGTAGGGTAGGACTACCCTGAGCACGTGTAAAGTTGGGAAGGACAGCTATGAAGACATATGGAATAGGATAGGTAAATCCTGAGCACATATAGAGCAGGAAAGGCAAACCATGAGCACATGTACAGTAGGGTAGAACAACCCTAACCATATTTGAAAGTAAGTAGGATAACCCTGACCACGTGTAGAGTAGGATACGATAACCCTAAGCACATGTGGAGTAAGGTTGGAGAACCCTGAGCACGAGTAGTGTAGGGTAGTACAGAGCGAAGCAAATGAAGAATATGGTAAGAAAACCCTGAGCATATATAGAGTAGACTACGACAACCCTGAGCATATGTAGAGTAGGATAAGACAACTCTGAGCATATGTAGAGTAGGGTGCGACAACAATTAGCATATGTAGAATAAGGTAGGACAAACCTGAGCACGTGTAAAGTAGAGTTCGATAGCCCTGAGCACATGTGGAAATAATACTATAACCCTGAGCATATATGGAGGAGGAATGGAACACCCTTAGCACGAGCAGAGTACGGTAAGACGACCCTGAGAGCGGGCAAAGTAGGATAGAACATCTCTGAGCGCGTGAAAAATTAGGTAGGACAGCTCAGAGTACGAGTAAAGGAGAGTAGGATAAGACATCCCTGAGCACATGTAAACTAGGGTACGCCAACAATTTGCTTATGTGGAGTAGGGTAAGACAACCTTGAACATGCGTAGATTAGGGCAGGACTACCCTGAGCACGTACAAAGTAGCGTAGGACAGCCCTGAGCACATGTGGAATAGAATAGGTCAACCATGAGCACGTATGAAACAGGGAAGGCAGACTATGAGCACATGTATAATAGGGTAGGACAATACTGAGCACATGCAATGTAAAGTAGGACGACGCTAAGCACGAGCAGAGTAGAGTTGGTTAGCCCTGAGGACGTGTAAAGTAGGGTAGAACAATCTAGAGGCCATATGGAGTAGGGTAGAGCAACCCTGAGCACATGTAGAATAAGTTAGAACAACGCTGAGCGAGTATATAGGAGGGTTGGACTGCCCTAAGAAAGGGTAGAGTAGGGCAAGACAACCCTGAGCAAATGTAGAATTGGTTAGAAAAACATTGAGCGCGTGATAGATAAGGTAGGACAACCCTGAGCACGTGTAGGGTAAGGTTGGACAACTCTAAGCAAGTGTATAGTAAGGTAAGACAGCCCTGAGGAAGTGTAGAGTAGGGTAGGAATGCCCAGATACATGTAAAGAAAAGTATAACAACCCTGAGCACATACGGAGAATGATGCGACAACCCTGAGCATATGTGGAGTAGAGTTCGAGAACCCTGAGCATGTGTAGTGTAGGGTAGGACAGCCCTGAGCACGTGTAGATTAGGGTAGGACAATCCTAAGCACGTGTAAAGTAGGGTAAGAGGAGTACGGGTAAAGTAAGGTAAAACAACCCTGACCTCTATAGAAGTAGGGTGCGACAAGACTGGGCTCATGTGGAGTAGGATGAGACAACCCAAAGCACATGTAGAGTAGAGTAAACAACCCTGAGCACGTGTAGAACAGGGAAGGACAACCCTGAGCACATGTGAAGTAGGGTAAGGCAACCCTGAGCACGGTTAAAGCAAGGAAGAACAATCATGAGCTCATGTAAAATAGGGTAGGAGATTAGGGTAGGAGAACCCAGACACTTGTAGTGTAGGACAGCACATACCTGAGCACGTGTAGAATAACTTTGAGAACGTGTAGTGTAGGGTAGGAAAGCCCAGTGGATTTGCAGAGAAGGGTAAGAGAACACTCAGCACGTTTAGAGCAAGGTAAAACAAACCTGAACTCACATGAATTAGGGTAGGACAGCCAAAAACACGTTGTAAAGTAGGATATTAGAGCTCTGAGCATGTGTGCAGTAAGGTAGAACAGCCCTGATCACCCAGGGCATATGTGGATTTGGGTGAGACAAACCTGATCACGTGTAGAGACGGGTAGGACTACCCTGAGCAAGTGTAAGGTAGGGTAGGACAGCCATAAGCACATGTGGAGTAGGGTAGGACAACCCTAAGCACGCGCAAAGTAGAGTAGGACTACCCCGAGCACGCTTTAAGTAGTGTAGGGCAGCCCTGAGCACATTTTGAGTAGAGTATGACAACCCTGAGCACAATTAGATTATGGTAGGACAACCCTGAGCACATACAAAGTAGGATTGGACAACTCTGAGCACGAGTAAAGTAGATTAAGACAACCCAGAGCAAGTGTAAAGTAGGGCAGGATAACCTTGAGCACATGTAAAGTAGGTTACAACAACAATGAGCACGTGTTGAATAAGGTAGGACAACCCTGAGCACGTGTAGAGTAAGGTAGGAGAGCCCTAGCACCTGAAATGTAAGGTAGAACAACACTGATTACATGTGGAGTAGGGTAGAACTACATTGATCACTTGTAAGGTAGGGTAGGACAGCCCTGAGAAAATGTCAACCCTTAGCATGTAGACAACAGGGAAGGCAAACTGTGAGCACATGTAAAGTAGGGCAGGAGTTAAGTAGGACAACCCTGAGCAAGTGTAGAACAGGGAAGGACAACCCTAATTACGTGTAGAGTAGGGCAAAACAGCCCTGAGCATGTGTAAAGTAGGGTAGGACATGTAGGGTATGGTAATGAAGCGCTAAGCACGTATAGGGTAGGGTAATGCAGCACTAAACACGTGTAGTGTAGGTTAATGTAGCGCTAAACACGTATAGGGTAAGGTACTATAGCGCTAAAAACTTATAGGGTAGGGTTATGTAGCGCTAAAAACTTTTAGGGTAGGGTATTGCAGCACTAAACACGTATAGGGTAGGGTAATGTAGAGCTTTACACTTGTAGGGTAAAGAAATGTAGGGATAAACACGTACAGGATATAGTAATGCAGCGCTCTTTGTGTGTAGAGTTGGGTAATGAAGCTCTAAACACGTGTAGAGTAGGGTGATGTGGCGTTAAAAACGTATAGGGTAGTTTAATATAGCGCTAAACAAGTACAGGTTATGGTAATGTAGCGCTATTTACGTGTAGGGTAGGGTAATGTAGCTCAAAACGCGCGTAAGGAAGGGCAATGTGTAGGGCTGGGTAAAATAGCGCTACACACGTATAGGGTTTAGAGTAGTGTAGTGTAATGTAGCTCTAAATACGTGTAGGGAATGGTAATGTAACGTTATAGACGTGTAAGGATAGGGTAATGCAGCACTAAACACGTGTAGGGTTGGGTAGAATAGCGCTTAACACGTATGGTAATGTAGGGATAATCACGTGTTGAGTGGGGTAATGTAGCGCTATTCACGTTTAGAGTAGGGTAATGTATCGCTATACACATGTAGGGTAGGTTAATGTAGCGCTATATAAGTGTAGTGTAGGGTAATATAGCGCTAAACACGTGTAGGGTAGTGTCATGTAGCTCTGAATACGTGTATAGTAAGGTGATGTATCGCTATATACGTGTAAGGTAGGGTAATGCAGCGCTAAACACGTGCAGGTTAGGATGATGTAGCGTTAAAAACATAGTTATTTTTTTCTTATGTTGAAGGCTCTAGTCACGGACAAAAGTCCGCATCAAGGCCGGGCCCTAATTGAAATATAGAGAGAACCGAGAAAGGGAAAAAAAAAAAAACAGACAGGGAAAGTATTTACAAATTTTTGAGAAAGTGAAAAACATGTCTCTTGAAATGAGCCAGGTCATA
>JAYMFT010370287.1:0-21719 GCA_038088735.1 Panulirus argus
TCGTCCCGTCGTGCTCAAGGGGTCGTCCCGTCGTGCTCAAGGGGTCGTCCCGTCGTGCTCAAGGGGTCGTCCCGTCGTGCTCAAGGGGTCGTCCCGTCGAGCTCAAGGACTGAAATGAGAATTGTAAACGAGAAATGCCTTCAAGCGAGACTCGTAAATGAGAAAACTTTATGGAAAATAGAAGTTCGAAATGAGGATTATATGTAAGGCACTCGGAAGTCAAGTGCCCCAGACCTTCGTTGTAACTTAGCATGCTTTCTTAATGAAGCCCCCGGTGGCCCTTTTACGGTTTTATTAGAAAATAGATATGTACATTTAGGGTAACAACGAGTTCAGGTCTTGGGACACACGCAGACACACACACGTGGTGTATATGTGGCCTGCTCAAGGTGACTGTCCCGTGAATCGGGCCTACGTATTCAGACATCTTATGAGAACTCTTGACGGTGGGCCCGTGAGAGCAGTGAGCCCGTGGGAACCGTCTGTGTAATGCAGCTAAGTGTAAGTAACTTATGCTAACAAAGAGATAATGACAAATTTAATGGCATTTGTGTGTGTGTGTGTGTGTGTGTGTGTGTGTGTGTGTGTCTTACATATATGGGTGAAGTCCTGTTAAGTGTGAGCTGTGAGTGAGCATTGTCTTTCAGCGAGAACTGTTGCTTGGAGGAGAAATATAACTTAAATCTGTCGCAATTTCACGTAACAGTAAGTGAAAACGGAAACAGAAGAATGACGTTAATGACATTACTCATGACAAAAAAACAGCAGTCGTGTTTCATTGAGAAGTCAACTTTTGAAACTTAGTTTCATTCACAAGATACTACTACAACTATCCTAGTTTCAAAACTTAGTTTTAGGTACAAGACACTAACACTACTATTCAAGTTTCATGAAGTTGATTGTGAAACTATCTTAAAAGGCACCAGTAACACGATCCTAGTTTCACAAGTGTTTCATTTACAAAACACCAATGAAACCTGGTGAGAAGGCACCAGTTAAACTGGCTTCAGTTTCATTTACAAGACACCAATGAAACTTTCTTAATGGGAAGGCACCAGTTAAACTGGCTTCAGTTTCATTTACAAGACACCAGTGAAACTTTCTTAATGGGAAGGCACCAGTTAAACTGGCTTTAGTTTCACTCACAAGACACCAACGAGAACGCCATAATTCACTCACGAAACGCGTCCTCTCTTTTCGTCACAGTAGAAGGCAAAGCTCATCTACATTCCAACATCTTCTCTACCCTAACCTTCCTTCTGTGTATGAGGTTCCCACTTCAGTATGAATTTCTCAGAACCTTTCACCACACAATACCTAGGCTCCTTGCCCCTGAATTCAATTTGCAGTTAATGGTACTGTTGGTATTGGTGTGTGTGTGTGTGTGTGTGTGTGTGTATTTTATCTCCTTATTACCATCTGTTTATATATACGTACGTATTTATTTATTTATTATTTTAATTTCTTTGTTTTAGTTATTCACACAAACACAAGGATAGGTTGACTGGAACATTATGGGACATGATCACGTGTCTTTTTAGAGGCATTTGGCATTTTTACCTTAACTTGAGATTCAGTTCTTTCCAAGTTCATAATATTTAAGGTGAAACCTTTTCTATCTTAAATAGACATCACTTCCTTTCAGAGTATTGCAAGGGGAAAATTTGTCACAGTATTTACTAGTTTTTGTTTGCCAACTGTTCGGGCAAATTTTCTGCTTCTTGTGAAATTGTTGGGTCGAAATGACTGGCTTTTGCACAATATATTTTCCTTTATGAATGACGTGTTTGTTAGGCGGGGAATATGGCGTTTAACCTTTCAAAATTGGCAGCGCTGTCATTTAAAGAGGGGGAAGGGTGGGGGGGGAGGGGGAGGGGGAGCGTTTATTGCTGATGCCCTATATTGAGGTCTGGCTCTTTTAAAAGTGATTATACGCTGCATATGAAATGCATTGATGTTTCCAGGTTTGGGATCATCAATTAGAGAGAGGGAGATAGAGAGAGAGGGGGGGAGATAGATAGAGAGAGAGAGAGAGAGAGGATGGAGAGAAACAGATAAAGACAAACTAACAAATTGAATGCATAAAAACGATACAAGCAATAAGAGAAAAGGGGAAGAGATAGATAGATAGATAGATAGATAGATAGAGAGGGAGAGAAATTTGACGAATGAAGGAGTGGAGAAAATAGTGTAATCCGATCGTGATAGTGAGTGTGCCTGTGCGTGACGGAGGTGGGGCTCGTGAGTGCAGTGAGTGAGTACGTGAGTGTGGGCGATGGTTGGCGCCACAAGGCTCTGGTTACTGCAGACGTAACCCCTGCAGCTAACTAACCGACTTACTTACCTACTTACCATACCAACCTACTTACTTACTTACCTTACTTGTATACCTACTTACCTACTCATCTTTTCATGCTTACTTTACCTTATCTACTTACCTTCTCTTCTCTACCTACTTATGTACCGACTGACCTACTTACCTCAGTATATGCCTACATTCATATATACTTACCTTCCTACCCAATTATACTTTTCTTTATACTGGAAGCTCTGGTCTTGAACGAAGAGTCCCCGTGGAGACCAGAGCTTTTAATAAAATATGAAATGAGGAAGAGATAAAAGAGTATAGGGAGGGCAGAGGAATATATATGTTTTGGAGAAAGTGGGACTCCTTCCATTTTTAGAGAGGATCAGGTCGTAGTTTTTACGAATGACGGCAGAAGGTCAAGAGTTCCAAAGCTGAGCGGTGTTTGGAAAGGAGGTAACGTCACAACTGCTCATCCCTGAGATTGCCAACGGCCACCCAGGAATCATGTGACTAAGTAGCTTGTTCATTATTACGTACGCTAGTCACGCGGCGTGGGCATACAAGCACTTAGCTCTCGGGAGCAGAAACCGAAATAGTATCTCTAGAATAGGGAAGAGAGAGCCAGTACTGTGGTGTAGGGGAAGTTAGTCACTGACTAGCGGCATGGCTTAAATTTCAACTTGAAATACATATGTTGAGCTGGAACTCTCCAGATACGAGGTCAGTATTCCATGTAAGGACTGATGAATCCCTTACATACAAGCGTAACAAGTGTACAAGAGAGAGATATAAGTCATATGGACAGGACTGTCATTTTCTTAAAAGGTGGACATTCCATCTCGCTGGTGTTAAGGTTTTAGCGTCTTCCACTGTGAAAAACGCTTTCCAATTTATCATTCAGTTCCTGTCGTATAATGAACAGTCTCCACAACTCTGCCTTCTCTAATCCCCTTAGGCTGATCAGCTGCTCCTTAACTGACATTTTCCTTCCAATGGATTTATCGAGAAGTGTTAGGCCATCTTCTGCCTTATCCTCAATATTCTTTTCCAAGTTTCTCTATTCCTCCCTCCCCATTGTTCTCTTCTGCCATACAAATGCTGGCTGGCTCTAGTGCCGCCCGCAGTACATTCCAATTCAATCTCCTTTTCCTCGACATTTTTTTAATGGAACTATTTCGCTTTTTCTTCCCTCATTTTCAGCTTTAGATAACCATGCCACTGTTCTGCCTTTGTGAATATGACAGAGCTTTCTATGGCACCATATGTACTATAACCCATTTTCCACGTTATGATCCCAGACAGATTATATAAGTCCGCTTAGTCTTTAGGATTTAAATATTCCTTTATAGTCTGAATTTTCTCTCTCATTCTTTATGGACTTATTTACCACATAATCAAACTGTCATTAAGTGATCACCACGATCATGTTCCCGGAACATTTCCTGTATTGACCCGAAGAACTTGGGTCTCCATGATAATCCATATTCTCTCGGTCTTTCTCGTTTTATGATTAATAATCCCCATTGCTTCAACTTTGCTGTCTCTGAGGAGTGCGTGTTTGACTTCCTGCGCCAGACTGATTGCTCCTTCATGGTTACCTTTGTACACTTGCTGTGTAAAGTTGTTATTCACTAGGGGATTGTGAATCATCATCCTTAGTGTCCAGTATTCTTTCTTGCAGTTAATCCTCCCTTTATGAACTCAGAGTGTGTGTGTGTATGTGTGTGTTTGTGTGTGTGTGTGTGTTGTGTGTGTGTGTGTGTGTGTGTGTGTGTGTGATCTATACCGTAGTAATGACTTAAAAAAATGGGCTTCATTCATACTGATTTTTTATTTCACTCTTTCTCTCTTTCTGTCCATACATACATTCATCCATCTCCCTATCTGTCTGCCTGTGTATCTATCTATCTATCTATCTATCTATCAATCTATCAGTCAATTAATCTATCTTCGTATCTCGCCCTCCCCTCCTCTGTGGTCTCCCCGACTTCCCCAGAACTCGGACAACGGGCCCTGAACGGCACATAGAGCCGAGTGCGGTGTCTGTCCATCACGTGGTTACCAGCCGTGTCAACCTCTGTGGCCAATTAGCCTTACAGATTGCCATTTACTTCCCTGTCTCACTCCACACCAAATCATCAATCAACCCTTCCCTTCGTCACAAAAGAGAAATATAAAAAGATAAAAATGGAAGAAAATTGATGTGAAGGCAACGTGAGTAACTGATTGCGTGAGGAATTTGGCTTGTATGTACATAGACTGATACATAGATAGATAGAAAGGTAGGTAGGCATGTAGATAGATAGATGGGTATGATTCATTTAAAGTGTGTTTTTCAGTGTAGACGTAATCCATTTTCTCTCTAGACACAAAGATGACAGTGCCTAATTGTGTAACACTTGCGAAAATTACTTTACGATTAACTTTATCACGTCAGAAGTGCTCTCAGAATATGCTTCGAGGCGATGGGAAAAGTCTACGGATATTTGTACCCATGGAAAGGTCTGTTGAGTCTGGATGTGGAAAGGGAGCTGTGGTTTCGGTGCATTCCACATGACAGCTAGAGAATGGATGTGAGTGAATGTGGCCTATTTTATTTCGTCTATTCTTGGCGCTACCTAGGTGACGTGGGAAATGGTGATGAAGTATGGTAAAAAAAGAGAAAAATTATGTTCCCTCAGCTTTCACGGAAATTGTATGATACAGAATATTTGAAAATCGGTGACAATACTTTGCCTCTTCATATCAAAGGTAATGTGCTCGACATATTAACCAACATAGATTCGAGCGTCATTTGACTAACACTGTCAGATTACGTATGCAAATAGATGCAAAAAAAACCCTTGATTTATATATATATATAGATTATCTCATTTTTTTTAATGAATCGTCCTAGAAAAAACAAGAAATTAAACCCCTACAGCTCTCAAGTTCTTTTCCCAGGATGATCGTTACGTCTCGTATAGTATAAACGTTCTCTTTTTGCAAGGATGACCCTGGAAGTATTTCCCGTAAGAATATAGAGAAAGGAAGAGCCCTCATGGCTGGTTCCTGGAAGTCATGAAAGGACCTTACACCTGCCCCAACACCTGACTTCCCCGCCTGGATCTGAAGGCATCCGCTGGGGTCTGAAGGAGGTGATTACAAGGGCTTCCGTCCATCCTGGAGGCGATAGAGCCAGACGTAAGTATGCCGGATTATGGAGCAGGAAATTTATATATATATATATATATATATATATATATATATATATATATATATATATATATATTGAGGTAGAACGCTGACACACACACACAGACACAGACACACACACACACGCGTGCGTGCGCGCCATTATACACTGAAACACCAAATGCAAGTGCCAGAGAGAGGAAGCAATTTGGACGCATTTGTCTCCCCATCAAAAAGCATACGAGACTGTTCCGAGTACAACTGTCGGAATTTGCTAAATGCTTCTCGTATATACAACATCGCAAATGATTACGCCTTTGTTTATTAATAGAGGATATATATTCCTTGGGTCCAGAGGATATATTTGTGAAATTATGAGGATATGTTTCTGGAATCCAGAGGATATATTCCTGGAATCTAGGGATATATTCCTGGAATGGAGAAGGTTTATTCCTGAAATCGAGAAGACGTGTTTCCCGGCGATATATTCCCAAAGTCTATAAATGGCAGAGGTATTGCTGGAATGACAGTTGATTAGTATAGCAGCAGTTAAATATATATATATATATAGAGAGAGAGAGAGAGAGGGAGGGAGGGAGATTGAACAAATGCGAGTGAGAGGTAATGTGAGAGTGAGAGAGAGTTATTGAGAAAAAGAATGAGAGCAGCAGGAAGAGGGGAGGGTGTATGTGAAGGTGAGGTGAAGTCAAATTGGTCGGGAACAAATAATTCGGAGGAGAGAGAGAGAGAGGGAGAGAATAAAAAGGGTTCAGTCCAGTTCTGGAATGCAGGTAAATACACTTAGTACACACGATACCTTCATCCTTTTCGTCTTTATTTTCTTTGTTTCGCAAACCGACATTCCGGTAAATTCTCCAGCAGGAAATGAAATGATTAAGGATACAAACCGCCGGGAGTTCTGGTCTCCTCCGGAACGTTATGGACTCGTGCCTTCCAGACATCGATGGAAGGGGTCAGAGGTTCTCTGAAGCGGCCAGAATAACTTAGACGTGCTGGAAGGTAGACTGGAGGGCTCTGATAGGTTGGCAGGTGAGTGGAGACTTTGGAAGTTAGATCTGCAGAAGGGTCTGGAAGTTAGATCGGTGGAAGGGTCTGGAAGTTAGATCGGTGGAAGGGTCTGGAAGTTAGATCCGCAGAAGGGTCTGGAAGTTAGATCCGCAGAAGGGTCTGGAAGTTAGATCCGCAGAAGGGTCTGGAAGTTAGATCTGCAGAAGGGTCTGGAAGTTAGATCTGCAGAAGGGTCTGGAAGTTAGATCTGCAGAAGGGTCTGGAAGTTAGATCGGTGGAAGGGTCTGGAAGTCAGATCTGGAGATCCTGAAACTCGACTGTAGACCCTAGGAACTCAAGTCTAGGGCTTCAGGAACTCTGATCCATAGCCCTTGGAAGTCGTATCTAGAAGTGCTGGAAGTCGCATGCTAAGATATACCCTGAAGAGAACCCCCATGGATTGTAGGAAGCGAGGAACCTAATAGATCACAGCAAAGGTTTCGATAAAGAATCGTTCATTATAAGTGTCATATCAGGGAGATCCACTCCCTTCATGTACCTGCAGTGACAGAATTGCATTCCAGGGAGATCCTCTCCAAACCATATGGTGATGGAATTGCATTCCAGGGAGTTCCGCTCCCTCCAGAAGTGTGGAAGGCTGGACAGCCCTTCCCTCTTTTATCGACGGAAGTGTTGGGACGAAAGCGTTATGTTTGCATGACCCGTATTGCTATCACTTTCATTAGCAAATGGAAGAAGAGGAAGTACACTTTAGGAGTTTTGCGTCACGTGGATTAACTTTCTCTCTAGATCCCTCGGTGAGAGAGAGAGAGAGAGAAAGAGAGAGAGAGGGCATATGGGGTGGAAGTTTGTTACACACGTCAATCTCTCCTCCAAGTCTTGGACATTTTCTGCTGTAGCACAATACCTTAGATTATGTCTGGTGTCTGCATTAACTACGACCTCAGTTATGTTATTCCATTCATCCACCAGTCTCGTGCTTTTAAGGTAATATTTTTTTCTACATCTTTTATTAACATGTTCTTTGCTCAATTTCGTTTAAAGTCCTCTGGTTGCTGCATGCCTTACCTCGTGACACTCTGACACTCTGAATTTCACTCGTGACACTCTCTGACCTTCACTGTTACACCCTAACCTTTTCACTCTGACCTGAGCTCTGCGTGTTTCGTCCGGTGAAGTAATTACCAAGTGTTTACAGATAATTAGAAATTATCTGTTAAGAATTATCTGTTCATTAAGAATTATTGATCAGAATTACCCGAAAAAGTGGCTTCAATTGCGAGATCGTGATGATGTGGATTATCATATAATTACACTCGGGATTAATTAACTGAATGGAACATGCGCTCTTGGAAGAGACAGCTGAGGGATATAGGGCTTCAGGGAGAGATATAGAACCTTCAGGGGGAGTAGGGTTGTGGAACCCCCCAGGGAGAGAATGACTGGCTAGTAGTACCTTCAGGGAGAGGTAGATAGGTTTCAGAGCTTTCAGGGAGAGACAGACATGGTTATAGAACTTTCAGGGGGAGATGGACACGGTTATAGAGCCTTCGGGGAGGGACAGAAAGGATTATAGGACGTTGCGAAGGAGATAAGATAGAGACAGCTGGGTTATGGAGCCTTCAGGAAAAGACGGGAAAGATTTTATAGAGTTTTCATAGAGATAGATATGGTCAAAGGGCATCAAGGAAGAATTATAAGGCGCTTATCCTTTGCTAATCAAGACAATTATCAGCATTATTGCTGTCTCTAAGCGTCGCTAATTAGGGTACCTGCCACGCCCACACACTCATCCCCAGAAAGTTCAGGAACTCCTTACTCATTATTTTCCTCGTCAGTGGGCAGTGGAAGTCATTACTCACCATTCACTCGCCGTCAGTAAGTTAGGGCACTCATTACTGGTCACCATCATCTCACCGTCAGGAGGCTTGGACTCGCCGTCAGTAGTCTGGGATATTCGTTGCTCATCATGTACTTCCCGTCAGTAGGCTTGAACTCACCGCCAGTAGGCTGGGACACTCATTACTCATCTACTCACCGTCAGTAGGCCTGGGCACGTTCCTCATCAGCTCCAGACACTGTTGGTAGCGGGCGGCTATGACGGTCTCCAGGAGTGAGGAGGTGGACGCGCCTTCGCTGGCGTCCAGGAGGCTCCTGTTGCCTGTCCCAAGGTCCTCCTCCTGCAGGAGGGAAGGCAAGGAGGGGTGGTTAGTTCCTCCTGAAGGAAGGGAGAGGAGGAGGAGGAGGAGGACGGGCGTGCGGGCGGGAGGCAGGAAGGGTATTGCGATGGATCTTTGAGAATAACTTTACCAAAATTCTTCAAACAAAGATCTTATTCTAGACTGCAATGAATAGTTCTCCTTTTTTGATAGAAAGATAGATAAGTAGCCTGCTAGATAGATAGATAGATAGATAGATGGATAGATAGTGTAGATAGATAGACGTACCTTAATAAAGATATCATCTGTCGTACACGGCAGGTAGTCAGCTGAGTCAGGCTCCCAGACCCCGTCCACCCCACAGTAACGCGAGGCTTGGTCTGCCGGGGCAAACAGCTGGGTCAACACAGGTGTTAATGTGTTAGCCTAACGCGGTGGCTTAACACGGTGTTAATGAGGTGATGTAACACGATAAAAATTGGGATATAAATCAGAAAGGATGAAGATTGGGTTATGAATTTGAGGGGATATTTGAGGAAGAAAAATATAAATTTAAGACAAAATCTGGTTAATAAATTTGAGAGGATTAACTCGTGGTTTAGAAATTTCAGGGGATGAGTATAGGCCAAACTGTGGGGCTCGAAGGACTTAAATGAATCTGACATATTAGGCTCATGAAACATTCGTTAGACGAATTTGTGAGGATAATAGGGACTTACTAAGGTCATATTGTAAGGCTAATAGGACCTTGAGTAAGTTCATGTTGTAGGGAATAAGAACATACTGTAAGTGTAATAGGACTTTGATTTTAGACCAGTTTGTGAGGCTAATAGTTTTTTGATATGGTCATTTTGTGACACTAATATGACTCTTGATAAGTCCATATTTTAAGGAGAATAGGACAATGAGAAGGCCATATTGTAAGGCTAATAAGAGCTTTGATAAAGCCATACATTAAGGATAATAAGACTCTTAACAAAGCTATACCGTGAGGCTAGTTGGATTTTCATAACGCCATATTGCAAAGCTAATATAGGACGTGGACAAGGGCTGTATAATAGGAGGCTAATAGGCATTAATAAGGCCATATAGAAAGGCTGCTGGGACCTCATATAATGCTTAACTATAAGGCTGGAGGGGTAATGCTTACATGAGGAGTTGGTCAGGAGGAAAGATGGAGGACATGGCACTGAGGCGTAGGTTCCCAGGGGCGTGGAGGGCCAGCAGGTGATTCCGTCGTGGGTCGAAGGGCATGTCCCTCCTGCTGGGGGAGAGACGTAGACGAACATGCACAAGAACACGTTAATCACTGGATATATATATATATATATATATATATATATATATATATATATATATATATATATATATATGATCTCTTGAAATATAACTTAAAACCCTGTATATAGTCTTCATCCCTTGTGCGCCTCATATCTCCATCATAACCTCATACTTCTCCTCGTTTCTCATTAGTGAGGAAAATATGAGACAGGTGGAAAGACGCATGAAGCTATTAGACCGTCGGTGGGGGGGGAAGTATATAATTATACATAAAGAGCTGAAAATGATGAGGTGTAGTATATACCCTCATGATTTACGGTAAATGACCGAGATAACGCAGTGTAAAAAACACTTACACCTTCTCGAGAAATGACACAAAGAGTTCGAAGTGTAAACGCGTTGAGTGGAACGTAAGGCTGTCGATTTCTGTACTCTGAAATTGCCTGTATAATTGATGATGACCTGTTACGGGTGGTTATAGATTTGGGTGGATTTGAAACCCCGGTGGGCTCGGCACTACGACCCTTGGGCACGGTAGCTACGACCCCTTGGGCACTTGGCTACGAGCTTGGGTGGCCTAGCCTCTGAACCTGGCCTTTTTCAAAGGTTCAGGTCAAAGGCTAGGCCTTCATACCCAAGGGTCGTGCCGTCGTGGCCAAGGGTCGTACCGTCGTGCTCAAGGGTCGTACCTTCGTGCTCAAGGGTCGTGCCGTCGTGCTCAGGGGTCGTGCTCAGGGGTCGTGCCGTCGTGCTCAGGGGTCGTGCTCAAGGGTCGTGCCGTCGTGCTCAGGGGTCGTACCGTCGTGCTCAGGGGTCGTACCGTTGTACTGAAGAGATTAGGACTGGATCCCCAGCACTTTGTATTCGACATGTATTCCTAATGTACAGATCTGGCTGGATTCGAATAGCCAATATCAGGATATTCTTCGTAATGATATTCATTTTATGAATATTTACCATAGCAATAAAGAAATTACATATTGAATGTAAACAAAAACTTTTATTGGTAAATAACTGAGAAAATGCGTAGCATATAGACTTTTAATCAGTCAGAAATATTGGTATGAAAAATCATTGTAAAGCTCATCATTTTTTTTTTTTTAACAGGAAATATCCATTGTAAATTGTAAATCATTGGGAGCCATTGGAAATGTCATGGCATCGTACTTTGTTTTACCGTAAAAGTTATTGTTTGATTAAGTTAATTAACCTGTTATATTTAGCGCACCTCTCTGTTTTCTTTTCTTTGTTAATTAAGGTGGTTGATTGAAATATGCTAATTATGTGTACGAGAAGGGAGGCTATTCTTACACCATCATTATCATATTCTTCGTTTTCGTTATCACTGTCAGTGCTCACTTTCACCACCTTTGTCTTCCGCTGTCACCACTCTCTGAACTCACCTTCACCATCTGTATCATTATCACTTTACTCACCTTCACCCCCTGTGTCATCTTCATCGTCATCATTCAGTACTCACCTTCATCACTGTTGTAATCACCATCACGTTCTCCAACACCGTCTGTAATCACCTTCACCACCTGGATCGTTATCACCATCACCGCATCTAAACGTTCACCTTCAGCACCAACATCTTCACCATCACTCTGTACTCACCTTCAACAACAATGTCCTCACCATCGCCATCACACTCTCTCAGGATCTCCCCATCAGACTTTAGCGGGACTAGGTCCTCCAATCCCTTTGACAGCGGCGGAGGTGGTGTTGGAGGTGGTGGTGGTGAAGATTGTTGGAGAGGTGGAGACGGCGAGGGAAGGGTGCCCGACTCCACCATCTTCGGGGCGAAGGCCTCTGCCTTCATCTCCATCTGCAGCAGCAGCTGGTACATAGATGGCATTCGGGTCCTGCGGGACGCCACCTGTGGACAGACGAAGATGGAGCGGCTGTGATCAGCTGCGTAGATGGAGGCGGGGGGTGGGGGGTGGATGGGGGGGGGTTGGTAGTCAGCTGTTTTTTGTTTTGATAAGAAAGCTGGAGGCCATATAGAGCTAATGACCTCTTGAAGCAAGGCTGTAAGTGCCCTGGAGGACGGTGCGACTCTTGGACCCTATGGCCAAGCCGTCGTGATAGGAAGGTCGTACCGCTCTTCCCAAGGGTCGTACCGTCGTACTCAAGGGGTTGGAATGTAGTTCTTTATGGGTCGTTATCTTTGTACCCGAGGGTGACATTGTATTACTCAGTGGTCGTCCCATCGTGCCTCAAGATTTTCAGCTAAGACTTCGCCTTAGGCAGCGGTACTTCTCCTATGGTACTGTGCACCATAACCATGGCAGACGGTACCGGCGAAGTTACAAATCACTACAGGAGTTTTGACCTACAGGCAGTGTGTGTGTGTGTGTGTGTGACTTTCCATAGGTCTTCATTGTTCGTCTTTGCCACTCAAAGCTACTATACATAGATTTGTGGCATTTCCCGATACATATTTCTATGCTCCAGTAAGTTTCCCCTTCCAGGAACCTCAATCCATATCTAATCTTAGACGGTGAAATGAACACAATCCTAAGCTTATAATTAATCTTCCCTGGCTACTTGTTTTCCCGGGGAAGGAGGCTGCCTTATTAAATCTTCTTATCTTTAGACGTGATAATAGATTTTGTCGCTATATAAGACGCGATGCATGAATTATTCATAGCTTTTTTGAGGCGTCCTGGACGTGGAGGGCCATGCGCTCAAACAGTATATAGCAAGGAGGGAAAAAGGTCAGAGAGTCTTATTTTGTTTACGCGAGATGATTACGCCCCCCAGCAAGGCCTCGAATCTCTTGTTATTACGCTTTTTGAAAGCCCTTTTACCTTTCATCATTACGTTCGCTACAGGATACCTGTATACAGGGACGAGGATCCTTTATAGAAACCTCGTATTTTAATCTCCTCGTGAAATCACTTCTTGGGCTTCGTCTTCCAGAAATCTTGGTTCTTTGGCGTGGGAAGAACAGTTCTTGAGGTCTACGCCGTCTGTATAGCGGTGGGTGGGTAGGAGCCATCTGCTTTTACTGTCCCGTCTCCATCTACAGTGGTGGATAGGAAGGAGGCCTTTACATTACTGACCTCTCTCCATCTATATAGATCACAAAATCTAGGGTACTGTTGCCGTCATCCAGCAGCTAATCTCGTCCTAGACCGTCAGGTCTTCAGGTAATCCTCATATGAAAGGGAAACTGCCTTTAAAAACCTTCACTAAGCAGCATAATTGCTCATTAATCTCCCAGATGGCAGAGTATGAATCTGTCTTTTTCTCTTGCTGATAGAGCTTCATATTGTAGCGGAAAAAATAGTACAGATGCAAAAATTCTAACGCGTGGGGGCTTATGTCCTTGTATATATCATGAATAAATAGATATGGATATACAACAAAGGAAAAGTTAAACAGAGAATCCAGTTTCATGGTTTATTATAAATAGAAAATGTTTTTCATTCTGCAGATGTTTTACATTTCACACACACACACTCATATATAGCGATTAGCTTTCGAGACTTATTCCTGTAACGTTTGAGTATGTTCGGAAACCTTCATCAGGGAAACATCAAGATAGAGATATGATTTGCCTGTCACTCCTGTGGTCGCATCGCGTTCCACCCCCGGCCATACAGTCTCCCCAAGCCCTCGGACCCGTCCTTGACATCAACTTCTGCCGTATCATCAGTCCCTCCCGGAAGTCGAGGCGGCATTAGTGGAATGCTAGGGGTAAGGATCCTGGACCGGTTGGTTGCCTGGGTGGAACGCAGTGCTACGCCCACCGAGGTAATGAATGGCCTGCGGGTATGTCAATTCCGGTATTACTTTGCCTCACCCAGTCTCCCTGAAGGAGGCTTCTACGGAGGCCGAAACGTGACCTCTTTCCTAAGAAAGAGAGCTGTTGTTGCGCAGGACCTCTAATCCCAGAGGCCCTTGCAGCCCAGGTTTTCGCGACTTTCCGAAGCAGGGAAAGTTGTAGTCCTTCGGAGTTGGAAGTTGTCTGATGAGGCAACAGCCCCGCCAAGGGTGTCTCCTCACCCAAAACCCACCCAACCACCCAACCACTCACCCATCCAAACACACACACACACACGTTATGTTGATCACACTAGTCCCTGATGATAGTTATGAAGGTGAGATCGCGATTCTGTAGTTCAGATGATTTTATTTAAAATGCATAGACAGATTACATGTTAAACAAAAATATCTGAACTCGTACTGTATTGCGATTTCACTATATATATATATATATATATATATATATATATATATATATATATTCTTGGAAATTCGTGTTTACAGTATTGTGCATAACTCGAGAGAAAAGTCTGTAAACAGAATATATTATTAGGACGTCAAGGGCTGCACTTGTGCCGTGAAACCTGATCACGAAACCGTTGCATCAAGTTAATGATGCACTGCTAAGTTTTCGCCCCGGTAATCCTGTAATGTGAGTCTGTGATCCTTTTTTTACAGCCGAGCAAAGCCAACGGAATCGAAACGAGCGTCAGCAAACTCCGCGACATGTAGCTCAAAAGATTAAGGTTGAATGTGCATGAACAGCGACGATTCATGTTGAAAATATAGGCAGTTGGTAAGATACACACGGCACAAAAATAATCTGTACACCAGTGAACGATAGGTCTCAGAACGATCACCCGTTGACTGTTACGGATCGGTGTGCTCTCAGATTTGTTCGTGCATATGTCATATTTTGTCACTCTGAAAGTGTAAAGTTTATTTTTTTTCTGTGCTGCGTGTACATGGGCTGTAATAGTAGAGTGGCAGATAGAAATTGTGACAAGTTGCAATTAAAGGGTAGATTTGCAGGTAGAATATAAAACCAGGTTGCAACGAAAATGATATAGATTTGCAGATATTGCGCTCTGTTTCTAAAGTGGTAAACTGGGCAAATAAAACTTGCGATGAAGGTTATGACTAGGACGATAAACTGGCAGATAGAAATTGTGTTTAGTGTGCAATTACATTATCAAGCAGGTGAAATATGAAACGTGATCAAGTTGCAACTAAATGGGGTTGATGCAGCCACAAACAGATGTGGAGAAACCCGCCAGAACTCGGTGTAATTTTTATAACATTTCTTATTGTTTGACCTGTGGTCAAGGTTAGAAGGTAACAGATATTCCATAAGTGTCGTTTTTCTTTTTACATTTGAAAGCTCTGTGCATATGATTTGCAACTCATGTTTTTTTTTACCGTTTCTGACCACAGTGCCTCCACGGGCCCGCGTGGGGTTAGGTGTGCAATGTGTTGTTCGAATTCTGGGCAAGGCAGTCTGTCTACGGTTCACCCAGCTTTTCATCTTTCCCTCGGGGCATGAACCGTCTCGGCTAACACAAAAGAATGATCACCTTTAATATAGCTGTATGTATGAGAACAGACATATTCTCTGAATTCCATCCACTAATAATACGCTGTGTATGAGTGCTGGAAAAAAATTTTTACAGTGTTAAGTAGATTAAAATATCCTTTTCTGTTACTGGATACTGTTCCGTTTTTCTCTTTATCAAGAAAAGTAATTGAGTTAATTATACATTCGTGGGAGCTCCCTCCAATTTCGTTTACTTTTACACAAAGGCTCATTAATTAGGACAATGTTGATTGTGGCGACTAGTATTATTGAGTGTGTATGTGTGTACGTTGTTGATACTAGAATCGCATCGTAGTTGGGATCCTATAGAAGTTCTTCGTAAATATTTGTCGTGTGCTAGAATACAAGACTGCTGTACATAATTTGCCACCAACGTGCTGTAATCACCAGTAACGGGAGGACGTGGTTATGAATACCAGATATTCATAGGCGTGTTCAGAATGCATTAGCTTGATGACTCTGTTGATGGCCATAAATATTTTCCTTTTTTGTTAGGAATAGGGTAACGTTATTCCTGTGAGCTTAGGAAAGTAGTTTTATTGGCCTGACACCAAGACTGAAGTTTGATTTTAAGTCCACCTTATGTCCCCAAACGATGCATGGCTGACTGTGGTAACGTCTGGCCTCACTGTGCCCAAAGTAAGGTCCTAGATAGTAAGTCCGCTCATAGACTGGTTGGGCTTTGGGTCTGTCAGCAGTGCCAGGAATCAGTAAGGCCATCGGTATCTTTATATAAACAGCGCGAAGAATCTTAAAACGCCTCGAATGTAATTCTGAAGCACTCACACACACACACTCGCTATCTTTGTTCCCCCCCTGATCACTGGCATGTGGCTCGGCAAATTCCATATAGCTGCTGCCTTGTGACATATTGTATTACGATTGATTTTGAAGATGTTTCAGACGAAAAGCCGCCTCAGTTCTTGTTATTCTGAGTGCTTTCTGTAAAAGTGAAACGATTTTATAATGGAAGAGGAAAAGGAATCTTTGAACATTTTTTTTCTTTTTGCACGTCCGTGACGCCTGGTTTTGATAATGGAAAAGATTTAAATAGTATCTTTTCACCTTTAGTCCTTGCATGTTAATAACGTCTATCTGTCGTCAGTTGCCATGTTAGAAATGACAAAGGTTATGACACATTTAGCAGTATGACACATTTAGCAGTAGAATTGTACTGGAGAGAGAGAGAGAGAGAGAGAGACGTGAGCTGGTGAACCCCCCCAAGCTATCTAAAATGTTACTAATCGAGCACAGTATTCTGATCATCCCTTGATATGCAATACTAGTATGAGTAGCTCAGGAGTCTAGCATGTTGGCAGTTCCAGGGGCCCATGAAAATTAATTGTGGAGAGATGTGTATACACTGATTCAGGAAATGAAAAGTGGCAGTTTACTTAGAGAAGAATAAAGAAATTGAACAGACGTTGTTTTAAAAGCTCAGTATATTCGCTTTCTCCAACCTGACATACATATATATATAACCAGATGCACAGAACACACACACACACACACACACAAACGGTCAAGGGGAGTAGCCAGGCACTCGAGAAAAATGGAGCTTCCCGACCATGCTTGCTTGAAGCTTAGTGCTTGATGATGTAAGGACGAGACAATATCCTGCAGACCTGTTTAGTCAGGGTAGCTGGCATTTGCCACGCAAACTCTGCCCATGTCTCTGCTGTGTACATGTGTTCCACCAGCTGTGATGTTGGATGACGGCAAAGAGAACAGCGCTGGGAAAAGGTGTTGGGCTTGAATGTCAAGCGAAGGGCGTGTGACCACAGGTGGGTGTTTGATGGACAGTTTCATAGTGTGTGATTGCGACTGGGAATTACTTTACTATTGCTGAATCTTCACGTTGAATTTGAGGTCATTTCCTCATCTGTACATTGGATATTCTTAGGTCACTGGTGTCCTCGTATTATCTCTGCGTTCCTCTCGCAAACTTATATCCTTAAATCGGTATTCCTCGTCCTAGCTGTCTTTCTCTCACGGCCCCAGTTGAATTAATCTCCATTTGATTTTACCAAGAGGGGAAAAACTGTGTGAAACACGAGAAATGCTGATGTTGTCTACATAGTAATATCATATAACGAGAGTTTTCTATTTTTCTCTGTTTAGTTAGTCTTTTAAGCTTTTGGGTTGCATATATTACATAATATATATCATGTCTTTGTGTTCTGACATAGTCTTTTAAGCTTTTGGGTTACATATATTACATGTATATAATATATATCATGTCTTGGTGTTCTGACATAATGTAATATAGTTTATTTTTGTATAAGATTGTTTATAGTTTTCAGAATGTTTGCAATGAGGAAATAAATACTCGTTTTATGATCACGTTCACTGTACAAGCTCACCTGGTCAGAACTCAATTTCCGTACAGGGACCATGGACTCACACTGTATATGTGGTTTTAGAATTATCCTCAACACCTGAAGAAAGTGTTGCAGGATGTTTCCGTGGTTAAATGTTGCTTGAGGTTGATGGCTTTAATGACCCTGGTAGTCGGTAGGCCTGAAGCCCAACCAGCTCCAAGTGCCATTGTGCGGGATCGGCAAATGGTCCCTTTGGTATAGATTTGGGATATCCGTGTTCACCCTGGGGCTAGAATATTTTTTTTCTTTTTATTTTCACAGGGGAAACTGGTTATTCACATATCTCTACAACTTCTCTTCTTCCTTTCCCATTCTCGATTCTCTCTCCCTTCTCTTGCCGCTTCATTCTTGCTCCCTCTTCTCCCTTGGTCGGTAGCTCCCTCCTCACCCTTTTCCTCATCATTCTCATGTCTCACTCGCGTTCTTCTGCCTCATTTTTGTGGCCATGTCTTGTCTTGCTCATCCTTTCCTCATCCTTTCTCATTTTTGTTGCTCTTTTTCTTCCTCTTCCTCATGTTCATTCCCTTCCTCCTCATGTTCATTGAGCTCCTCATCCCTCGTTAATGACGACCTCATTACGCTGTTGAACAGCACTGAACACAGTGAGGGCGAACAGTGAACAAGCAAAGTCCAGTAAGTAGTCCAAAGTGAACAGAATACATTTCATGCTGAACATCATACAAGTGTATATCATAACGTGAACCGAACACTACCATGATATTCGTTAATACTGCACAATAGTACTTTAACACTGACCTAGACGCACTTTCATTAAACAAAGTAGACATTCTATACGAACATGGAGTACTTTAAGAGTACACTGAGGTTTTGCAGTGAACAGCGACTTTATTATGTAAATTTCTCTTGTTTACGTAATGACCTGTTGGTAGTAACCTGATGCCAGGAGGGAGTTCTGTACTCGTGGGGCCTCACATCTCTCGAACTCTCTCTATTGTCGTGTACTTTTTCAAAACTCTTGAATGATGTCTACTTTAAGTTTCATTACCAGGTTTATTACATTCTGCCACCTCTTTGACATTATAAAAGTACTTTTTTTTTTGACAAGTACTTTTTTTTTTTACATCTTTTCTATAAGGATTCTTGGTAATTTCATGTTATGGCTTCTAGTCGTTCTGTCTCTACGTCTTTCGAAGAACTGTTCGCTATTGACATCATCAGAATGGTTTGAAAACTTAAGGAGGCTGTGATCAAGTCACCCCTTAATCTTCTGTCTTTCATAGTTGGGTAAGTTAGTGGCTTCTCGGCCCTTGCTGTAACGCGTCTCTCTTAATTTCCGTACCATCTTTGATGCACTCCTCTGGGCCTTCCCTAATCTTTGCGATTCTTTAAGTAAAGTAACCCAACTTGGGAAGCCAAATCCTCATTAGGTCTAATATATGATGGGAACAGTTTATTGAATATTATGTTATCCATTATCTTCACTGCAGTTTCGATATTTACCAGCAGACAGCCTGTCTCCTTCACTAGTCTCCTAAGGTCAGTTTCTGGCGAGAGTGTTGGTTGACTCCATCGTCCCCTTGACTCACAAGCAACTCCATTTTTATTTCCTGCTCGAAAACTTTCGTATCAAAGCTTTCTCCCACAGTGCCCGTCATTCGCATTTGCTAAGGTAGAATTTCATCACCTCTTCAGACCAACACTAATTTGTTTATGTTCCCTCGTAAGGTGCTGTATACTCTCGTCACTCTTTTAATTCCCCCATGACGTTTACGTCATCTGCAAACGTATTCGGATATTAGTCCGATCATTCGGGCAATCGTATACATAGATCAAGAAGAATAGTGGTCCCTGGACCACAGAACCCTGTACGCGTCTAGTGATCCCAGCCCTTCTCGAGGAGTCTTCTTTGAACATGCGTCCTTTGTTTTTCTTCTCCAAAGTTGATCATCTGCCAGTCGAAGGTGGCTTTCCCTTATTCCTGCCTGTTGATCTAGCCTCTTCACCAGCCTTTTGAGTGTGCCCAGTGTCAAATGCTCTCCGGCCGTCCAAGTACAGACAGTCCACTCAGCCTTCTGTCTTGTCTGAAACGGAAACAACTCTGACAGAGAAGTCTAAAATGATTGCCATGCACCGCCTGTATTCCCTGACTCTGTGTTGTTATTTCTCGCTAAGGCAGTTTCTCGTTTGCCAGTATTGTGTACCACCGCTTGCTCTCTGATTATCTTTTCCAGTATTTTGTAGTGCACACACACACACACGTGTTAGAGAGAGAGAGAGAGAGAGAAAGAGAGAGATATTGATTGGTCTGTATTTCAGCACAGTTTGCTTGGGTCTCCTTTCTTAAAGATGGACATGGCATTGGTCCAGTTTGCTTGGTCTCCTTTCTTAAAGATGGGCACGGCATTGGTCCACTTCCATTCCCCTTGCCACATCTCTCGCGCATCCTCCCCGACGACAACCCTTCCCTCCGAGTCCCTTAACCTGCTTTGCTGGATGTGTGTGTGTGTGTGTGAAGTAAGATTCTTAATAAAGCTGCCGCGTTGCCCAAAGTTCATTTTAAAAGTGTCGATTTTTTTTTTTTTGTTGTTGGATGGGGGCGGAGGCTTCAGAATATCAACTGTTAAAAGAAGGGAAAAAAAGGCTTTTAACCCAAGAATGTTTGCAAAGTTTGGTCATGTTCAACACGAGGGGAGTGCGTTGGTTAGCTCAAGGCATTAGGGGCTGCCGAGAATTTTGGTACCAGCTGCAGAGAGAGTGTGTGTGTGTGAGAGGTGCGGAAGGTGAGAGAGAGAGAGAGAGAGAGAGAGAGAGAGAGAGACTGAACCCTTATGGACCGTTCACACCGGCTCGACAACAGGGCCGTTGATAGTGACTGTTAACAGAGTCGATTCATTTTCAGCAAAAGGAAAATTGAATAGGAATGGGTTTGGTTCGGAGTCTCATGAATAATCATACTGCGAGCCTAATGTTCCAGCCTTACGTGAAATTACATGTCTATGAAGTATAATTAAGGGAGGCTAATGTAGATTTATCTTATGACTTAATTATCGAATCTTAAAATGTAAGAGATTTCATTTTTTGTGGTTTGTGTATGTATGTATGTATGTGTGTGTGTAATAATCTATTTGTCCTGTAGGGGAAGGGAGTTCTACACTCGTAGGGCCCCGACCATCTATTGAACGCCCTCTGGAGTCTATCACCGTTTGAAACCTGAATGTACTCTAAGCATTCACAATTTTAGTTTATTCCATTCATCCACCACTCATATATTATATAAAGACTTCTTTACATCTTTATAACAACACGTTTTCTGCGTCTTCATGGCTTTTGGGTGTTCCGCAATAGCGTCTTGATCTCTGTCGACCTTTTCAGACTGATTGGGACCTGAAGATAGTGATAAAATCGCGCCTTACTTTTCTATGGGATGTCTGGCCTGGCATTTCTAGAATCTGGTATTATCTTTGTTGCTCTTCTTTGGACAATGTCCTTCTGTTCTTCTGCACAGCTTGATCGTGCGCTGAAGAAACTTGAGAAGCTTATTCCATTTGAGCTGGGAATAGTTTGCTGCCTACTACCGACTCCCTGCTTCACACTGTTGGCCATAAGGCATTATATCTCCTTCGTAAGTGACGTTCTCCTAAAGTGTTGTGGTAACGTGTGAGGTGAAGTGTTGACTTCCAGCCGAGTCCCTCTCGCATACAGACAGACTCCCGCAGCTTATTTCCTGCCTGATGGTATTCATATCGTGGCCTCTTGCTGTACCATAACCTCTGCTGCTGTGGTAAGGGCGTGTACCATAACCTCTGCTGCTGTAGTAAGGGCGTGTACCATAACCTCTGCTGCTGTAGTAAGGGAGTGTACCATAACCTCTGCTGCTGTAGTAAGGGCGTGTACCATAACCTCTGCTGCTGTAGTAAGGGCGTGTAACCATAACCTCTGCTGCTGTATTAAGGGCGTGTACCATAACCTCTGCTGCTGTAGTAAGGGCGTGTACCATAACCTCTGCTGCTGTAGTAAGGGCGTGTACCATAACCTCTGCTGCTGTAGTAAGGGCGTGT
>JAYMFT010370298.1:0-21717 GCA_038088735.1 Panulirus argus
GACTCCCCAAAATCTTTCAAGGATGATGCCCAGACATTAGTAAGATAGGAAAGAATATCACCAGTGGATCTCGCCTTTCGGAAGCCATACTGGTGATCAGAGAGAAGATTGTGATTTTCGAGATGTTTAAGGATATGACAGTTGAGGAGGGATTCAAAGACTTTGGAAATGGTAGATTTCAAAGCAACATGACGATAGTTAGAGGGGTCAGAACGGTCACCCTTCTTAAGGATTGGATGTATCAGAGCATGTTTCCATGTAGAAGGAGAGTTTTGGTTTTTAAATAGAAACGGAAAAGACGAGCAAGCACAGGTGCCAGTTCAGAGACGAACTCTTTCAGTACACGGGGATGGATGCCATCAGAACCATAAGCCCTGCTTGTGTCCAGAGAAAGAAGAGCTTTTCGGACAGTGCAAAAAGAGATTACAGGAAGAGTCATAGGATTAGTAAGATGAGCATCAGGGGGTGAGGGATTGTTACAGTTATCCAAGGTGGAGTTAGAGGAGAAACGAAAACCAAAGAGAGTTCATTTGTCAATGGGAGAGACAGCTATAGTACCATCAGGACGGAAAAGTGAGGGAAAGGTAGAGCGACAGAAGTCGTTAGAGACGCCCTTAGCCAAAGACCAGAAAGACCTATCCATGGATGACACGGAGAGTTTATCAAACTTCCTTTGAATAAAGGAACGCTTTGCCTCACGGATAACTCGCTTGCATTGATTACGGGCAGTGATAAAAGCTGAATGGGAGCCAGAGGTAAGAGAGGTTTTCCATGCCTGATACGCCTGATCTCATGCCTGAATGGCCTCAGAACAGGAACAGTTGAACCATGGATTGGATGAAGAAGTAGTCTTGGAGGAAGAGGGGGATAAAAGCCTCCATTCCCACAAAAATAACCTCTGTTATGGAGAGGTACCTGAGGATTGGTGGAATGCATGTATTAAGCCATTATATAAAAGTAACGGGGATAAAGGTGAGTGTTCAAAATACAGAGATGTAAGTTTATTGAGTGTACCTGGTAAGTTGTATGAGAGGGTATTGATTGAGAGGGTGAAGACATGTACACAGCATCAGATTAGGGAGGAGCAGTGAGGTTTTAGGAGCGGAAGAGGATACGTGGATTAGGCGCTTGTGTTAAAGAATATGTGAGAAATACTTAAAGAAATGGATGGATTTGCATGTGGCATTTATAGATCTGGAGATAGCATATGATAGGGTTGATAGAGATGCTCTGTGGAAGATCTCAAGAATGTATGGTATGGGAGGAGAGCTACTATAGGCAATGAAAAGCTTTTATAATGGATGTAAATCATGTAAAAGTATGAAGAGAGAAGAGCGAACAGTTCCAAGTGAAGGTTGGACTGTGGCAGGGGTGTGTGATGTCACTATGGTTGTTCAATTTGTTTATGGATGGGGTTGTGAGGAAGGTAAATGTGACAGTCTTGAAGAGAGAGGTGAGTATGCAATCTGTGTGGATGAGGGGGCCTGGGGGAAGTGAGCCGCTTATTGTTTGCTGATGATACATCACTTGTGGCTGATTCAAGTGAGAAACTGCTGAAGTTAGTGACTGTGTTTGGAAGTGCGTTTGAGAGGATGAAGTTGAGAGAAAATGTGAATTAAAGTTAGGTAATTAGGTTTAGCAGGGTTGAGGGTCAGGTTAACTGGGATGTGAGTTTGAATGGAGAAAATTTGGAAGAAGTGAAGTGTTTTAGATACCTAGGAGTAGATATGGCAGCGTATGGAACCATGGAAGTAGAAGTGAGTCATAGGGCGAGTGAGTTGGTGAAAGTTCTGGGGGCACTGAAGAATGTGTGGAAAGAAAGAATACCTGGTAGGGCAAAAATGGGTATGTTTGAAGGTATAGTAGTCCCAACAGTATCATATGGATGTCAAGCATGGGTTATAGATAAAGCCGTACAGAGGAGAGTGGCTAATGTTGGAAATGAAATGTTTAAGGACATTATACAGTGTGAGGGGGTTTGATTGCATAAGTAATGAAAGGGTAAGAAAGGGGTGTGACAATAAAAAGTGTGGTTGAGAGAGTTGAGGAGGGTGTCTCTTCTCTGACACTATCAATGGATTAATGATACAAAATGAACATCCAGTGAATCACTGTCATCATAATTAGAGCCCTCAAAACTATCTCTGATCAGCTTCTAATTGATCTAAGGCATACACCATGGCTGTATTTTCCCCTTTCATAACATATGAGTAAGTGAGACACTAGGATTCTTTCCCAGAGCTAACTGCAGTTGCTCACGACATGAGGCATCTCAATGTTCAGATAAAGCATGCCTTTTACTTCAGAAGACAGCAGAAAAAGGTGTTGACACCCACACAAGAGCAGCTAAGATCCCCACAGGTTAAAATGCTGTGCTGTATAAGTAGGTATAACAAAAAATATTTCCCCAGTGTTAATTACAGCTGCTTGTAACATTGGGCACCTCTGCACACTGGAAAAATGTGCCTTCAAATTCAAATAAGGGTAGGAAGAAGTAATCTGTACAAATGTGGCTAAGGTCTCTACGTCAAGAAATGTACATTTAAAGGTTAAGGATTTATAAAAACAACTCATTACAGTAATTTGTCTCTGTCTTGCAATTCAAGTATGCATGCATTCACACAATTTGAGCAGGAAACACTGAAATTTTATCACTGAAAACAACAAAACTGAGAAAATATATAACTCTTCAAAAGTGACTTACAGCAATTACAGCTCCATCTTCACTAAGTATGAGGTGACCAACTTCATCAGGAATTCTCCCTGTTGCATGCATGTTTACCCTGGTGAATAAGAAAAAGAAATAAAATCAATTCAAACTGAGTGATATATTCTACACTGTAATTGGTAAAATTCTAAAATTCTTTCCCATGCACAATCCAGGTTTAAGAGATGGTTACTTATTCAAAATGATGCAGAATCATGTTACCAACAGACCTGAACCTCTTGATGTGTGTAATTCAACTACACATATCAAGGAAAATAGCTGGCCTTCTTAATGTCCCAAAAATGAAGATTTTGAATGTATATCCTAGAGGATACCTGGTGCAGTCTTTGGGAGTCTTCTCCCCCATGGCCTGGGCTGGGCCGAAGCTGTTGGATTTGGTCAACAAGGAGGAAAAGTAAACAATGTTCAGTCCCAATACAGAAAGAAAATATTCTGACAAATCAATTATTCTCATAAGACAAAGATTCATAAAAAGTATCCTTAATATGATAAAAAATAAATAAATTTCTTTTATGCCATCACCACTATCAGGAGAACAACCAATACAATTTCCACATACAAGCATCTCTCAATTTCATAAATGTTATGTTCTTGAAGATGGTCATGTAAATTACAAACATGTAAATGAAATAATGTAAACAATGGAAATTAAGGGTTTTGTTATCAATAAGAAAATACTGAATATTATACCCATGAAAAACTACAGTTTGCAGGTATATGTTGAACCTCTGTAATCCATCAACCTTGAGACCTGACCACTGCTAGACCTTAGAAAATGCCAGAAAACAGACACTGACCCCTAAGGAAACCCCTATGTAAACATATTCCCAACCCCTAGTCTTGCTAGGTCATTCCACACACATACTGCTGTGTTATCAAAGATAGAAAAGAGCTTAAAGCACAAAATAATACAACGAATGATGCTTCAAAACAAGGTCCTGCTTTGGGGTGTGCTGAAAAATTATATAAAATTAAAGATATTTTACACTTTGGATCGAGGTCAACAGAATTAAGCCATGTTCTCACTATCGGGCAGTTCCCGGCGGGCTGTACCCTCACTGGGTAAAGTCTGTTGGGCATGCCTGTGTTGTTGTCCACGCTGTTGTGAGGTTTGGGCAATCAAGTCGTACAGTAGCCAGTAGGTGGTTGGCAGGCTGAGTGCAGTATCACCATGCGCAGCAAAGTTGAAAGGAAAAAAATAGTGCTGTGAAGCATTTTGATTGCTCTAAGCGTAAAAAGGAAAAAACGAACAGTGCAGAAAACTATACGGTGTAAAGAGTTGTAACATTTTATGGCTGGTAGCACTGTTGCTCCAGACCCAGCATCAAACCACCAGGCAGTGTCTAATTTTGCTCAACTACAGGCTAGGGCAATCCACTGATTTGCCTGTCAAAGTTGCCACAAAATATCTGATGACGGACTTAACACTCTTGCCCACCAGGCACTGCCCCAAGGTGTGGATGCCCTTTTACAGTGTGCTCTAGATTCATGCGAGGTAATTTCCAAACCATTCAAGAAAAAGTTTAGTTGTCATCCACCCTTTATTAGTAATACAGTATATTAGTGGAGGAATTTTAATTCCTTTAAAGGCCCTTGGGTGAACACACCACTTACCATCAGCTTGGTTTTATGTGTTCCTGCAGCACTGCTGCAGCCAAGAATTGTTACCCTGTCTTTGGAATCCTTACCCCCAGAAATAGACTCCTCAATTCTTGGGTAAGGGTTTTTCATGGCATGTGATGCCAGTACAAAGCAGATTCGACAGCATTATACACTTATTCTGGGGCTAAGTATTCCACTGCCACTAACAGTCCAAATTCATCCACAAACTTTGTCACAGCTAAGCATCTCCCCAGAAATGCTTACACCTTCATTATGTTGGAATTTAAACCACTTTATAATTGCAATGTATAATTCTGTACTCCTGGCGCCTTTCAAAGTTTTCCAAAACTTTAAACTTTTCTGGCTTTCATTTTCTGTAAAAAACTTAAAAATCTGCTCCTTTTGTTTTTTAAGTCATACACAGTTGACGATCCAATCTCATAGTACTCACACAAAGTCTTGACAGAAGTTCCTTTATCTAATTTCTAAGTAATAACAACTTTTCATGCATCGATAAAGCTTATGCTTACACTTATTAGCACTACCACCATCTTCTGCACCTCTTGGTCTCTTGAATGACATCCAAAAGGACAAAAATTAACAGGACTGTTAACAGCTTGGCTTGCAGAGTAAACAGATTTTGGCACCTTACTGCTGCTTACTTGCTAACAGCACCATCCTGGTGGCAGATCCACAAACTACTGGTGGCAGATTCAAAATGTGCCAAAGCATGGGAGTTGCCGGACCACAGAGTGCCGGATTAGAAAGGTACAACCTGTACCAGGAAATATTACATACTGTAATATACATACTGATGAATGAATTCTATTAATACAAACAGAAAATAAAATTTGAATCCTAGTCCTAATCAATGAATTCTATCAGTAAAAACGGAATATTTAATTTGAATCCTAGTCCAGTCTTCTCTTCCTGGGAAATGTAAGTTCTTGAAGGTATTCTCTTCCAAAATAATCCAGTCTTGTCCACATTAAAAGTCTGCTTAGGAGAATACCTGCCTTCCTTAGTAATGGTCTTCGGGATTTTGGGGAAATTTTTTGGAGCAACAACATCAACAGAAGCAACTTCACCAGTCATCTTGATGTTGTGGTAATTGCAGCATTTTCTGAAATTTGCAAACCAACCAGGACTTGCTTGAAACGTCTTTGCTGCTCCTTCTTAATCTTCTAAGTCATCACACATACTCCAGGCCTTTGTTTGAATCACAAGCATGCTGATGGGACCATTTTCATCAGTTTGATGTTTGATCCAAGTGCTCAACATTCGTTCCATTCCCTTAATAATTGAACTTTGGGAATACAAGATTTTAGATGAACAGATTAATGTTCAACTCTTGGTAATCTCCTTGATCTTCTCTACACTGTCATGAATAGTACATAAAGTAGACTCAACAAGTCCAAGGGCATGCTCAACATCATCCATTCATTAACCTCTCTCATAACGTTTGAGCATTTCTATCTTACCCTCAGTAGTGATGGCCTTACACCTCTTAGCATTGTTGGTACCAGGAGAACTTAAAAAACGCTTTGGTGGTATGATGCAAGGGGCAAAACATGTGCAATATACTGTATACTACAACACACAATACTGTATTCATGCCATGGGTATGCATGCTTCCTGCAGAGCACTGACAGTTCCACATCAAATAGTTGCATATCATAATATAGCATTAAATAGTGCTATAAATTGTGAGGAAAAAGAAAAATTCTCCAACAAGTGTGGTTGGGAAACACTGCACAGATTTTGGGGAACATGTTACTCTCACATGCCTATCATTCAAGGTAGTGTCTTCTCTGTGACTTTTATTTTAATAAGCCTCATCTCCAGAAGTATATATTTTCTCTTTATTATTTCAGCATGCCAGCAGGTCAACAGTAATCTGTGTGCAATGGGAATTTTGGTATTCAGTTTCACAAAAATCTTGCAATGCCTCTGATTTGCAAGTTTTGTGTGGACAGACAGACACCTGAGGAAAAGCTGGCTGCACCTACTGTTAAAATAATTGTTCTAATACACATGGTAGATGTCCTTCAGGACACTGTTGAATCCAGCTTGCTGAGAGAATCAGGGAAGTAATCATCAATGTCAGACAGCAGAGCTGTGGGTGTTGAGACGCTTTATAATCCTTTTCTTTCACTGGGGAAAGCCAATCCTTCCAGGTAGTGTGACAAGGTGTGAAACCCCATATACGTTTACCTTTGATGCCAATTACAAAAAAATCAGTTTCAGGCTTTGGGTGATGACAACAACGAACATGAATTAAGGCCTGTCAGCAACTTTATGATCTGAGGACAGCTGGGGGAATTGTGTGCCAGACACCCTTCATGCCATAAATGTTTTTATATTCCTGGTGCCTAAGTCGCTGATGTTGCTGATGCTGTTTGTCCTGGCATTAACAATAATACAACAGTTATTTGTCATGTAGTACTAATGATGTACTGAAGGAGAGATCAGAGGAGTTATAAGAGAAATATCACAAGCTTATTCGACACTTTTGAGATAAAACTAATACAGTAATCCTCAATTTAATGTATTAATACGGGGGAGGGGTGTCTTTTAATGCCAAAAGTCCGTTAAATCAAATGTAACTATTTTTTGATGCAAAATACAGTACAGGCTGAACCTCTGTAATCCATCAACCTTGGGACCTGACCACTGCCGGACCTCAGAAAATGCCAGAAAACAGACATTGACTCGCAAGGGAACCCCTATGTAAACATATGCCCAACCCTCAGACTTGCCAGCTCATTCCACATACATATTGCTGTGTTATCAAAGGTAGAGCAGAGCTTAAAGCTCAAAATAATACAACCAATAATGCTTCCAAACAAGGTTTTGCTTTGAGGTGTGCCGAACAAATATATATAATCACAAATATTTTACACTTTGGATGAAGGCCAACAGAGTTAAGCCACATCCACACTATTGGGCAGTTCCTGGCAGGTTGTGCCCTCAATGGGCAAAATCTGTCAGGCATGCCTGTGTTGTTGTCCACACTATTGAGGTGGTTGGGCAGTCAAGTCATACGGTAGCAGTAGGTGGTTGGCAGGCCATGAGTGCAGTATCATTATGCACAGCAAAGTTGAAAGAAAAAAAAATCTTATGTAGCATATTGATTGCTGGGTGCATAACAGAGAAAGAAAGAACAGTGCAGAAAACTATATGGTGTAGAGAGTGGTAACTTTTTGTGGCTGGCAGCACTGTTGCTCCAGACCTGGCGTCAAACCACCAGGCAGTCTGATTTTGCTCAACTATGGGCAAGGGCAATCTACTGATTTGCCCGTCAAAGTTGCCACAAAGTGTCTGATGGTGGACTTAACACTCGTGCCCACCAGACACTGCTTGATTGTGTGGATACTTCTTTACAGTGTGCTCTAGCTTCACGCAAAAAGTAATTTGCAAACCATTTAAGAAAAGTTTAGTTGTCATCCATCCTTTTTTAGTACCATGATAGATAAGTGGAAGAATTTTCATTCCTTTAAAGGCCCTCAAGTGAACACTCTCACCAAATATCATCAACTTGGTTTCATGTGCTCCTGCAGCATTGCTGCAGTCAAGAATTGTTACCCTATCTTTGGAATCCTTACCCCAGATGGAGACTCCTCAATTCATGGCATGTGATGCTAATACAAGACAGATTTGTCAGCATTATACACTTATTCTGGGGCTAAGTTTTCCATAGCCACTAACCGTACCAGTTCATCCACAAACTTTGTCACAGCTAAGCATCTCCCCAGAAATGCTTACACCATTACATCAGAGCTTAAACCACTTTATAATTGCACTGTATAATTCTCTACTCCTGGCACCTCTCAAAGTTTTTCCGAAACTTTAAACTTTTCTGGCTTTCATTTTCAGCAAAAACTTAAGAAAATACTCCTTTTGTTTCTTTAAGTCATACACATAGTACTCAGTCAAAGTCTATACAGAAATTCCTTTATCTAATTTTCTCAGTAACACCACCTTTTCAGGCATCGATAATGATTTATGTTTACACTTATTAGCACTATCACCATCCTCTGCACCTCTTAGTCTCTTGGATGACACCCTGAAGAGCTAAAATACAGTTAAATATAAGAAATTAATAGGACTGTTAATTAGCTCAGCTGCAGTGTACAGATTTTGGTGCCTTATCACTGCTAACTTGCTAACAGCACTACCCTGGTAGCAGATCCACAAACTATGGTGGTAGATTCAAAACATGCCGGAGCATGGGAGCTGCCGGATCTCAGAGTGTTGGATTAGAGAGGTACAACTGTATTTGAATATACACATCTTGCACTTACCCAATACATATTTGCAAAAGGTTATGTATTTGTGCATCTCTGTCATAGCCAAACCACCTTGAGGCTCTAAATTTTGGGTGCAGGTACTTCAGAATGAGGGCAAAATTTTAAACTACTTCACGTTGGCCCTAAAGTGCTTGAGCATGCATTTGTTTGCTACTCTCTTACAACCAAACCAGAGCACCTAGAGGCCCCAAATTTCAGCTGTAGGTTCTTCAGAATTTGTAAAAGGTTTTAAACTACTAGATGAAGGCCTTGAAGTGTTGTGCATTTGTTTCTTAGTCTTTCATGGTCAAAACATAACAACTAGGTCCTTCAGAATCTAAGCAAGGTTTTAAGAACATTGGCTTTGAAGGCTGTTTTAAGGTCATCAATGTCTGTTTTTTCAAAAGCATTGCAGAATGCACTTAGTTCACTGCACTCATTCCAAAACAAGCAACCTAATAGCTCAAATCATAATGAAGGTATCTCAGGATCAAAGGCAGAATCTAAGGGTACCAGAAACTGTTCTGAAGGGCCAATAGGCCACCTTACAGTTCAATAAAAAACCTTTAAAAAAGCCATATTTTCCCGAAGAAGCACTGGGTACCCCAGCTAGAATACATATTTCCACATCTTAATCAATCAGTTGGTACCACAGATATATTTTCACATGTAATTTCACTGCACTGTTCCTATAATTTGTTGAGGCTAGTTTTCAATTACTATCTTTGATCTTAAAAGCACTTACAATTCTCTAAAGTAGTACAGTACAAACAGATGCTGTCCAAATTCACACAAGGATGAGAAATTACATGTTTCTCAGTTCCATGAATTTCAATTCAATTGTTTCCTTTGTAAATAGAGAGTTAGGAAATGATGGCCCTTATATCATACCAAATATTGCCTTTTAAGTTTCATGAGAGAGGGAGAGAAAAAAAATATCTTAAACATAAAACATGTTCATCAAGTCAGGAAAGACTAATTATCACTTACATACTCAAAACATAATGGTTAAAATGGGTGGTACAGGTGGTATTGCCATCTATCACATGAACACTCATGACTGCCTTCAGTTAAAAACAAAACTATAATCGGTAACTGATACAGCACAGACACTCTGTGACTTACGGATGATCTGACATAAGGAAATCCAACAACGCAACTTCTCCCATTACTCAAATGTAATATTTCCTTGAGACAGAAAAATATGTATTAGTAATGGAAGCGCTGAGTAGCACAAGAAGAGGAATACAGCAGAGGGATCCATCAGGTGGGCAGCTTCTTCTTCTTCTTCTTCTTCTTCTAACCTAACCTAACCTAACCCCCCAAAGATGCACATCTTAATAAACAGTGACACAATTACAGTGGTTCCATATGCATCTCCATTGCATTGTTTCAGAACTTTCAGTAACTTTTAGGGTAAAGTCTGCCCTTATTTCTAAATAATAAAGACTGGAAAATGACTGAGTGATGACAAGAGTGGAAGACCTCTTCGCAAACGTAAAGTGACTGATTTGGGGAAAATAAAAATCATAAAGAAGCATGAAAGCAGGCAAACACTCTCTTCCATCTCACTTGAGATTATGCTGGCTACTTCAAAAGTAACACAATTTTGAAGATGTCATGCAGCTAGGAATAGCTAATGTGGCAGAGGTGACAGAGAATGAAGATGAATCCGTCGAAGACACACAACGGTCCAACATAAAAAGAGATGATTATTCCATTTGATGGAAAAGCATTGGCAACAACATGGTTTGAGAAAATAAATCTGAGCACCTCACAATTTTAAAAAGTAAACAGAGGAACTGAAGAGACACTGGCCTATAATATAGAGAAATATATATGGAACAAAAAAGGGCTACCATCCAATCATCTCTCGACAGATTTGTGAGGAAGACTGAATGGCTTGCTCATTGATGTAATCCCTAACTCCTCTCTATCTTTCTTACGTAGCAATTAAGTTCTTTGTCATCCACCACAAAAATGCCTCCTTCATAGAGTCACTTAGATTGAAGTAAATGAATTTTTTTACAATCTAATAATTTCTTTCCCATGTTTCTTTTTTGTAGTTAGTAATTTCTTTCTCATTATTTCTATTGGTCACTGTGGCAGTGTTTTAACTGTATTTTAAGTGTGTTTGGGTTGTTGTAAGTGTGGTGAGCAAGTATTTCACAGTGTGCGGCATACAACAGCAATAGAAAACAGGCATCTGTGCATCACACTACCACACAATAAAAAATAGAAACCAGGAAGGGGAGGCTCAACTATTCACAATGATAGGATTTTGGGTGAAATCATGTGGTTTTTGACTCGCAGAAATTTTGACATGACCATTATCAGGAACATAACCCTTCCATAAGTTGGGGAGTGTCTATACATAATTTTCACATACTATTTCTACACAAATCTCTTTAGTACAGTCTTTACAAGTTCATGAATTAATAGGTATCTACGTGTTCAAGAATTTTATGAGAAAACGGCAGAAAGAGATGGAGGTCTTACCAAGCATTCTCACCTAAATGTTCATGATCACCACAAAATACCTTTATTATAATTAGTAAATGATACAGTACACTGTATTTTTCTATATGTTTCTTCCGTGCAATTCATCAGTAGCATCTTCCCAAAGGCAAGAATTTTCATCTACTTGTGTATTCAGAAAAAATATAGGAGAAAAGAGAAGAGAGATGGAGGTCTTACCTACATACCCAAATGTTCACAACCTTCTTCAGTTCAAACCCTTAATCTATAATAAGTAAATATGATAACAATTTGCACTTTTAATAAAAATAAACTCCCTCAGTGGGCTCCATCCTAGTGCTGGGATTAATGACAGTTCATCCAACCCTCGATCAGGTAGGATGTGTCAGTAGTGCTCTTAGATCACCTACAGGTCAAATTGTCAACATGAACTCTCTCCCTCTCCCCAAACTCCCAGCTTGGTATTTGGATTATGCCTGATTGGACCTATGACCATCACATAAGAGCATCCACATCCAATGAATCTAACTGAGAAAGACATATATACATATTAGATACCTTTACTAGTGAACTAGTACACCAATAACTCTTAAGGGACTTTGTCGCAGATGTGGTTGCCACAGTTTAAACAACAGGCCAAAGCCTTCTGAGCACTGGAATTGTGACCCAGCTGATGACAGTGACTTGATAACAATTTCCTTGAGGTCATAGGGGTAGCTGCCTGACCGACATCTCTCACCACAATCACACTGTACCAACCAGTATTTGTATAGATTTAAGATATGTACTATACCTACAACTGTGAAGTGCTTGGACAGATATGAGAAATGTATTATACCTACTAGTGGGGACACTATAAACAATCCACCTGCAAGTGCACAGCTAAACAAGCAAATAATTAAGCTTTCCCATTGTTATGTGTATGTTAACTACTATATTCCTGTAACACAAAAAACATGAAAATATTACAAAGGAATACAAAGGAATTTAAACAGCAATAGACCATTGGGTCCTTTCGAGGCTGTTTGTGATATTGGGAGATATCAGAGACTCAGATTTAAGTTAGAAGGTATGCAGAAAATTCAAAATATTAATGTGATAATAGTTAGAAGGTATGCAGATAATTCAAAGAGAATAACCTACAAATTGTCATTTTGACTATGGAGACATAAATAATGAGTCATGGACATGAATTGAAATATAAAGCCTATTCTTGAACGTAACTATAGTAGTGCTTTAAACAATTCTACCTGGCAACTTGTTCCATATGTTAACAATCCTGTTGAGGAAAAAGTACTTTGCTTCGTTTGAGGTAAATCATTTGCCCACAAGTTTATATTCATTATTATGAGTACAGTCAGGTGAATCAAGATAATCAAAACCTTTGATAATTTTGAATAATTATATTAGATCATCTCTTAGCCTTCTATTTTCTAAGCTAAATAGATTTAAATCATAAAATCTCATTTCGTAAGATTTATTTCTCAGCCTGGGAATCATCTTGGTTGCTTGACACTGTACCCTCTCCATTCTGTCTATGTCTTTTTTACATATGGTGACCAAAAGTTAACACAATATTCAAGATGTGGGCAAACCAATGAATTGTAAAGAGTAAGGATGACTTCCCTGGACTTAAATTTACAGGCTCTACCAATGAAACCAAAAATTTTTTTTGCTCTTTTTGCTGCTTTGGCATACTGCTTACCTGGGTTTGGGTTACAAGAGATTATTACACCCAAGTCTATTTCCTCACTTACCTTTTGCAGTTCAAAAAATTCATATCCTAGCTTGACTTTTCGATTTTCCTATCAATATGTAAAATTTTGCACTCATTAATATTAAAATTCATTTGCCACTTATGAGCCCTGTTCATCAATGTGACTATGTCAGTTTGATGCTGTAGACATTCAAGTTCATTTATAGATTTATTACCCAGCTTTGTATCATCAGTGAATTTTGATATCTTGAAATGCACCCCATTATCAATATAATTAAAATATATGAGAAAGAGAACCAGTCCGAAGACTGATCCTTGTGGCACTCCACTTGTTACATCTAACTATTCTGAGGTTCAACTATTAATCACTGCTCTTTGTTTCCAGCCAGTTAACTAATTTCCTATCCACTAAAGTATAACCCCATCAATGAGATATGACTTAATTTTTGTTAGTAATCTTTGATGCAGAACCTTATTGAAAGTGTAATCTTTGATGCAGAACCTTATTGAAAGCTTTTTGAAAGTCTAGATAGACAGCATCAACTGCTTTACTTTCTCCATACATGTTGATTGTATCATAAAAGAATCAAGCAGATTTGTCAAACATGAGATTATGTCAAAAAATCATGCTATGAATCATTCAAGTGTTGGTCCTCTAAATGGTTTACAATTCTATCTTGAATGACGGTTTCCATAAGTTTTCCAACTACAAACATTAAGCTAACACGATGATAATTTCCTGAGAGTGACATCGTTCATCACTTAATGTTCACAATTAAATACATAATACGTCAACACAATATTAATGCATTTCAACCAGAACGTAACTTTGCATCATTCACTGTTCACCATTAAATAAATAATGTATGCCAACATAATACTTCTGCAATTCAGCCAATATATTATAACTTTATATCATATAATGTTCAACTACTCACCATTACATGTATAATGTATAAACCATAAAATTTGCCCTGTAAAACTTCCTGCAGTATGTAAACAGACTTAACTCATGTGTTTATCCAAAGCGTAGAAGTATCCACTCCACCTTTCATAATTAACTAGTTACTATTAAGACCCTCCCCAATCATGTAAACCCTCGACTGAGTATTTTCAGCCAAATGGCAGCCTAAATTCAACAGACCGTTTTTTTATTACTTTATATATCTATCTACATATTTAGAAATCTGATGATAACCACGAGGAAAATGAAACACAATTTCCTTTCTATTTCAGTCAATTTGTATTAAATAATACAAAGAGTTTCAATTTGTATTATGTAATAAAACTGACTAAAATAAAGTATAAAATAAAAAACAAATAAAACACATAAAGTTCCAAAGTGCACTTTCATGCAGTGATAACATTGTCAGTGGAGATACAAGAATGAGAAAGAAGACTTAGAACAGTCAGTTTATATATAAAATAGAGGCACAGCTAAGTCACTGCTGGTAAACAAGTGTTTCCAGTAACTGTTGTTCTGGTCTGGCACCATGTTTGTCATATTATTCTATTATGTGGACAAGACAGGGAACCATTTACAAATTTTGCCTTCGACAAAGCTATCCAGTTTGTATAGACCTTTACTAACATAAATATTACAATTCTTTGTATATCTAATAAGAGACAATTCAATGCTATTTCTCTTGGTCAAGGAGTTACAGTTAATAACTGAATTTGCATTACTCTAGTCAATGCAATGGCCTTAACTTTTAATATGATTAAACAAAGCATTTGATTCTTGTCCTGTTCTTATATTATACTTATGTTGCATAAGTTTAACACACAGATCCTTACCAATTTGCCCAATATAAACAAATTACAGCTTTTACAAGGTATTCTGTAAACACAGCCTGCAGAATTTCCTGGAGAGTTTTTGATTAAGATATTCTTTATAGTATTGTTATTGCTGATGACTACATTCACATTAAAGGATTTAAGCAACTTGGGGAGTAACATAAGATTATCACTAATGGGAGAACTAAAAGGTTCTTGATATCAAGGGGAGGTTTGGGAGAAATGTTTCTCCCTTTATGTAACAATTTAGTACCTTTCATCAAATTTACTGTGGAAGTGGAACGTAATTGTACATTAACATTTTTAGATTGCATGATCCACAGAGTTGGAAACATGTTTAAGTTCAGTTTTTTGTGTATAAATTACTCATGAACCTACAACAGAGAACTGTATTAAAAATATATAAAAACATGGTTATACAGAAGGTTAAAAATACACAAAACAATCCTCATAGCTTTATGCAAACAATGGAAATTATACACAGTAATGTACCAATAATACATTAAATATCACTAAAACAATGAAAATAATTATGATGCAGCATATACAGAAAATAATAAGAGAGCTAATATATCTGCCCCTTAATCTTGAGCCGACTCATCACCCGACCCAGCAACGTTGCATGGCTGCCAACTGTAATGCATGCTCCAGATCATCAAACTATGTAAGTAATTAAGTACATCTTTATAGCTTGCAGGAAAAATCAAAAAGCATCTTCCCAGGCTTTTGTCTATTTTCCAGGACCTCTTTCAGTAGCATAACAAAAGAATAAAACTTGAAAGTATATGAAGAAATCTAAAAGAAACAAGGCTTTTAGTCTAACCCACCACTACCTAAAAATCTAGGTTGCATCTGAGGAACATGGTGCCCAACTGACCTCATGTGAATTCAGTCTGGGTTACGGTAAAATATTGTTTTTATATTTGGCGCATCATAGGGGCGAAGGTTTAGGGACCGATGAAGACTGAAAAAATGGGTATGTCTGAAGGAATAGTAGTTCCATCAATATTGTACGGTTGTGAGGCATGGGCTGTATGGAGGAGGATGGATGTGTTGGAAATCAAATGTTTAAGAAAACATTATATAAAATATATAAAAAGAGGATGATTGTTGATAAATTCTATTTATGGTGTGGCAGATATAAAAACAGCAATATCTGACTATAGCCTGGACTGAATTCACATGAAGTCAGGTTGGTCACCATGTTTATCAGGTGCCTCTGAGTCAGGTGCAACCTTGTTCCTCAAGTTATTTTGGGTTAGGTAAGGAGCTCTGCTCCTTTTAGATTTGTTCACATACCTTGGAGACAGAGGAGAACGAATACTTCCCATGTATTTCCTGCGTGTTGTAGAAGGCAATTAAATAGGGTGGGAGTGGGGCTGGAAATCCTTCCCTCCTGTTTAATTTTCCAAAAGAGGGAGCAGAAATGCAGGCCAGGTGAGGATTTCTCCCTCCAAGGCTCAGTCATCTGTTCTTGACACTAACTCGCTGATTCGGGAAATGCCGAATATGTATGAAAAAACCTTCATGTAATATTCTTTTGTTGCATCACCTGAAGAGGTCTTGGAAAATACATGAAAACTTGGTAAGATGTTCTTTCACTTTTCCTGCGAGTTATGATTTTGCCTACCCCTTGGTACCACTTTGGATTAGCATTAATCAAGTATATGTATGTCTCTCTATTTTCATGCTTCTTACTTATGAATTTTAATCATTGATATGTCACTTGAGACATGTAATGGCCATGTGTTTATTTGATCTTCTGCTGGTTTTCTTTTCAGAAAAATTCAATTCTATTCACTCATTACTTGTCCCTAAAGACATGTCTAATGTGTGTACACCATATATTTCACTCTTTTTTATTCTTTACATTATATCAAATTATTGAAAAAAATAACGAATATAAAAAAAAAAATAACCAACATGAGGTTATCTTTATGCCCTACTAATAAAAATAACAATTTACCAAAACTTGCTGCTGCACCCCTCACAGACTTCTGGGCATGAAGTGGCATTCTCTAACCAATGTTTGATACAGTATTTGCTAACCTTAAAACCTGGAGCACTTTGCCCCAGTCTTCAACAGGTATGTTTTCTTAGGCATCTTTTTCCAATAAAGGCCAGTTGTATCCCAGTTCCAAACTTGATCTGGTGTGTGACTTTCCTCTATAATTTTCTGGAGCTCCACTTTCATGTACTCTGCAGCCATCAGTTGTTGCAGCCTTATCTGACAGAATCACATTTCTCAGGCTGACATTTATAATGAAATTATGAAGCCATCCCTGGCTAGTGGTAAATTTAATTTTACTGACTGGTTTACCCTCTTTCTTTATCAACTTCTCTTGAATCTCAATGGTTTCATATTCTGCCCAGTCATGGGAAAATGTCATCAGCATTTATTGCACCCACATTTTCAGGGCATCCTCTATATGTTAGCATACTGAGATGCAATGCAATCTTTGAAACAGATGGCTGAGAAAAGGCTTTCCTAAGAGATTGGCTACCAAAAGCTCGAGTTTATTCAGCATCTTGAATATTTCTTCCAATGTAAAAGCTCTTCCTCACCCTTTGACAGGTTCACTTAAGCATAGTAGTGACTGGTTTAAGTGGGCAGAAGTGTTAAAAACATGCGAGCACAGAACTGAGGTGGTGGGCAGAGTGGTATGTGGAGCACTGAAACCCCATGGCCAGCTGAGCTCACATTGTATTGCAATGTATATGCTACAATAAAAGTAGGTAGCAGTTGGTAGGCAGCCAACTACTAGGAAGATGTATTACCAGTACTACCTGTCTGAGTATCGGGTGGTTAATGATGACTGCACAGTGAACCAGCATTTCAGTGTTGTCAAGTTGCACTCCTCTGATCCAGGTAGCTGTCTTTTCTTTCTGCCTCACCCACATATAGACTACTACCATTCTGTCCAAACACATACAATCTCTCCTGGTCATACATAACACTTGACAGCACTTTACTTACTCAGCTCATTCTTTATAACTAGATTTTCTTGTGGTGAGTGCTATGTGCTAGCCCTGCCTTTTGGCAAAATGGTAAAAGCAACAGATGGAAGTACTACGTAGGAATATTTACTTAGAAACATTACGTAGAAGTAGTTAGTACGAATTTTGGGCAGGAATGTTACGTAGAAGTAGTCGGTAGGAACTTTTGGTAAGAGCCTCTGCAAACACTGCACTAGACTTGCCCTCTGCCAATGGCCTGTTAAGGGTTAGGCACTAAAGGCTAAGAAGCAGCAATGGAGTTCACTAGTTATGGAGACTCTATTGCTGTGGCCACCCATCTGAGGGAGTTCCGGAAGGGAACTGGCATCAGAGATAAAGATAGAAAGATGGGTAGATAAAAGAATGGAAGTAATTCAGGTGCTTACACTTTATCACAATCTTTATATACAATCATGCTATATCACAACAGTGTTTTACAGTACACCATCACAAGCATTTTTTGTTTCAATATCTAACTTCTCTCAATTTAAGATATATTTCTTTGCAAAATGATAAATCTTTTCAGTGAAAATAAAATCTGATGTTACTTTAACAACCAATAAAGGACTCACCAACATGGAGTTCTGAACCCTCACAAAAACCTAACTTTTAAGACTTTCCTCCACAGTAATTATTTATTTGTAATGCACAGGAAGGGTGTTCTACACCCATGGGACCCTTTCTCTTAAACAATTTCTACCATCATAAAACCTCCAAAATTTATGTATGCAAACTACATTAACTATGTCCTCAATAATTCTGTTTTATTTATCCATGTTAAGTCCTCTAGTCGTTCTATCCCTACCTCCTTCAAGGTACTGATCACAGTCAATGTTGACGATCTCTTTTGAACCTCAAAGGTTGTGATAAAGTCACTCCTCACTCTTCCTTCTTCCAAGGCAAGTAAATTCAAGGCCTCCAGCTTTTCCTTTAACCTTAACTCTCTTAATTCTGGTATCATCTTTGTCGCTCTCCTCTGGACCTCCTCTATTAGTTCTGTGTTTCTTTAGATACAGCAAACAAACCAGAGATGCACATTTTAGTTTTGGCCTTATGTAAGACATGAAAAGTCTGCTAAGGCTATCCTGATATTTGCCAGAAAGCAATATGTCTTCCTAACTCTTCTGCCAATATGGAACTCTGGTAACAAGCTAGGGATGATGTCAACTCTCAAGTACTTCTCACACCCAGAATCCTGAAGTATATTTCCAAGTAAATAATAACAACAGTGAGACCATCTTTCACTTTGTCCCATCCTCATTACTTTACATTTCCCTGGGTTGAAGTTCATCAACCATGTTTGACACCAACTTTGGAGTCTGCTTGGGTACTCCTGGAAGCTAATGCAATCCTCCTCGCTTTTACCTTCCTTCATGACCTTTGCATCATCTGACTGCGTATTCAGGCTAGTCATTTCCATACATCAAGAAGAGTAATGGTCCCAGAACCAAACCCTGTGTCACTCTGCTGATCACCTCAAACCATTTGGAAAAGGCTCACCTAACATGCATCATTTGTTCCTTCCCACTGAGATAATCTGCTATCCAATGAAGTTTCTTTCCCTTTATTCCTGTTTAGTGATTCAGCCTCTTGATCAGCCACCCATGCAGTGCAGTGTCAAATGCATCCCAGTAGTCCATATACAAACAGTCCACCCAGTCTTACATTTCGCCCAGGATTGAGCCTACTCTCTCATATATCTCTTAAAAGTTAGTTAAAATGACCTCTCCCTAAAACCAATCTGTCTCTCACTTAGAATATTTCCATAGAAAGATATTGTATAGCTCTCTAATAATATTCTATAAAACCTTACACACCACATTCGTTAGTGAGACAAGTCTTTAGTTTATTACCAGTTCCAGGTCACTTCTATCTCATATAGGTTTGATGTTTGCCCTTTTCCATTCATTTGGCACTTTGCCCCTCTCCAGTCACATCTTGAACATGAATTCATGTGGTTCATCTTGCGTAATCTACACACACCTTTAGCACTTGTGGTGAATTTCATCAGAACCATGAGACTCGTATGGGTCAAGTTCTTATAGTATTTTGTTACTATCTTTTCAATTTATCTTAACAATTTTCAAAACCTCCTTCCCATTCCATCTAATTGGCGTTGGAGCTATATTATCTTCCTGTATGAAAACAAATGTGAACTTGCTATTCAGTTCCTTACACTTCCTAAAACCATCCCCTCCAATTTTTCTCTTAGAATCCCTTAGCCTGATCAGTTACTCCTTAACTGGCAACTGACTCCAGATGAATTTAAGGAAAACTTTTTAATTTTCACGTACCTTGTTCACAACATTCTTTTCAAAATTTCTTTGTTCCTCCTTTCTTATTCAGCTATACTCATTCCTTGCTCTCTTATACTTTGCACATGTTGACTAGCTGGAGTGCCATTTATATCTTCACCACTGCATATTTCAAAACTCCTTTGCTTTTTGACATCTATTCATCCATTCTTTCCTCTTTATAACTGTTCCCTCCTGTATCTGAGGCTTTAGGTAGCCCTGGTTCCTGGATACTGAACTCCTCTTCCCAATCAACTTTCCCACTGAAATCATTGAGGTTTGTGTAGTTTCCATGATGTAATTCCTCTTTCTGTCCTGTTTTACTCTGCTTTTTTACTGTACTCATTTAACACTTACCTCTGCTCTTTTTATGTACTAATTTACCATACAGTTAAGACTGAGCATTTCATGATCATTTCTTCCATTTGGTGTATCATATGTAACGTTCTTAATATCCATGCCATACGTGTGAAGATGAGATCTAGCAATGATGTATTTTAGTCCCATTCATCCTAGTATGCTCCCTGACATACTGGACTTCACAAGGTAATGGTAAAGGAAATTTCCCTGTCTACACACAGTAAAATTGTCTCTATGACTCCCTATCATCATAATTCTAACTTCCCCAACTCATCTTTTAATATTTGAAGTTCCCCATTATCAGTACTTCAATGTCCTCAAGAAGTGTGTGTAACATTACTTGGAATATTACTGTATTAATCTGACTGTTCCTTCATTCACTGTCATCATCGCATATTTGTTCTGGATTGATGCAATTCTTTGGAGGATTATATAAATCTAACCATTACACACTTCTTCCCTACAGTTACATTTCCCATTATGTACTGTATGAATAGGCAATCTTCAACTATTTCTCGAAACAAAAGACTTTCTTATTAAGAGGGATAATCCTCCACCTCTTTTATCTTCTCTTTCCTTTCTTGCTGTAATGTGCTCCTCTGAGAAGAAAAGGTGAAATCTTATCTGTTTGGTACACTTTGTTTCCATAACTCTAACAGTATCAGGTGCACTTCCCACTATACAATCCTTGAATTCAAGCTCTTTCTTCACAAACTGTTAACATTGTCCACAAAAAAACCTTGTCCACTTCCCCATACATTTTCAAAAGCGATGTTACACTTACATGTTATTACTTTGGCATCTATCTTTTGGCTCTGATTACCATCTGTGGATGTCTGGGCATGGCATTGGCAAGGTTTCTAAAGTATTCTAGGCCCATGTCTTGGGTCCACAGGGTCTTGATCATAATGAGGTGAGGTACTGATGAGGTGCTTTGGGAAGAAGCCTCCTGATTATGCTTTCTGAGTGCCTTGTGCTCATAGAAATTTTATGTGTATCCACATTTTCTAGTTCCAGGTGAGAATTCAGGCTTCCTCCTCCTCAAAAATGTAAAAGCCTACCATCTTAAAGCACAGGTGGAAATATAACACCTAGAAGAAAAAATTCTCAAAAAGAAGTGGCAGCCTAGAAAAGTAAAGGAAGAACATTGTTCCCTAAATATAACCTGAGGCACACTGAGGCAGGTTGGTGGTGCTAACACAATTATAAACACTAATGTCAGTGACTAGAAATGTGATGATTTGTAAGCACAATAAACCTCAGCCTTGTATTACCTTTGAAAATATACGGAGGCACACTAAGCTCTCTGCGCGGGGGGTGGCGGTGCTATTTTCCCGTGGGGCGGGTTGGCATCAGGAGTGGATGGGGGCAAAAAGTCTAAATATGTACAATTGTGTATGTGTATGTATGTATATATGTATATGTTGATATGTATATATATATGTGTACGGTGCA
>JAYMFT010370309.1:0-21716 GCA_038088735.1 Panulirus argus
TATATATATATATATATATATATATATATATATATATATATATATATATATATATATATATATATATATACTCAACTCTCGCTGCACCACACTAGGAATAATCGAAGCTTGGTGCATTACACTCTACGCACCCGACCCTTGCTCCAACACACTGCATATACTCCACATCCACCACAACATCACATCCCACACCAAACCCATCACAACACCCTACTCATCACAGCATCCCATCCGCCACAGCAAGCCTCCCACCACAGCAACCTATATATGCCACACCACACGCCTCGGGGTGAGGGAGTCCATCGTTAAGTTCACAGATCACAACAAGCTCTGGCCAGGCTTAAGGGACCCCAGCGCTTCGGCCTGAAATTTATGGTTGAATAAATAATTTATTTTTCTACAACCGCTCGCTCTTCCCCGCCTTAGCGAAGCAGCGTCAGGAACACACACACACACATGACAGAGCTTTCGAGGGAAAATTTTTTTATACTTTCAGAAAGTGGTAATATAAAAAGGGAGTGTCCCACTCATGACTGACCTTGCTGGGGACACCAAATCAAGTGGTCTGTTTATACCACTGTCAAGGGGTATTTAAGGGTCAGACGTAATCTTAAATTTACTAAGGTACTTATAAAAACAACCAATCACTATATACGTATATTCACCTAAAGTAAATACATCACAAGTTAAATCTGGGCTAATTAGTACTTACAAGCAAATCGATATACACACAGACATAAAAATGCCCAAAGTCTTTCACAAATACACTATAAGCTGAACTCTGGCACGTATTACTGCGCCACTCTGACTCCCTCTGTAGTGCTGAACATCTGTGGTGTACACACACTCCCAGCTGCATAGTTACAGTCTTCACAAGGCTCCTCATTTCCTGGTGTTGTATACTGCATGGGGGACTACCCTCTTGCCCTCAGACACAACCATGGGTGAACAGTATGTTCTCTAACAAACTGACACATTCTATTTATTCTTACAGTTAACATAGTCCGTCATTCTCCACTCTTACGACAAAATTTTGCCAAACCGTTTCGTTTTATAAGTAAAATTTCGCGGAAAACTTAATGGTATAGATACAAAAAAATCACAAATATTGGAGGTCACAACTGTCCAGCAAATAAGCTGTCTATTGCAACTCCCTCAGGTGCATAGCGATGCCAACACTTCACTCTCGTCTGTCTACTGACGATGCTGCCTGTTACTTGGCCCAGCAAAATCACAGCGCCTCTCTCCCGTCTCAGTTTTTATGTGATCTGCATCGCGAACTTACCTCGCCTCCCGATGAAAACCCGCGTTTTGGTCTGAGCCTACAACGGCTTTCCCTGTGAGCTAATCATCTTTCGTCCGTCGAATGTAACGCTCTTGTACCTGGCCCCTCTCTTTTTCAGGACCACCTAAACGGTTGTCAACGGCGGAGATGGTAGTTCTCCGCATACTTACCAAGTATTACGTGGCTCCCTGGCATGATACTGATTATGATACATTCACTACCCTTCTATTATAACGTTAATTACTGCAGGTTCCGAAATATTATAGTATTAACACAAATAACGAGGTAATAAGTTTACACTGACCTTGCCACGTTCCATTTCCGAAAATATGCATGAAAAACACGTTAATAATTCCTAGGTATTACTTCACAAAGAGCAGCGCTGAAATGTTCTAAGAAAGGGAAAAAGGCTCAAGAGAGGATTTCTCGAAGGCCCATTCCCCCTTCTCTCAGTCGCCTTCTGCTACACGTACAGACATACATGGGCGGCAGCATCACTTCTTCCCTCTCCCAGAAATTTATAGTATATTTCCAATAATTGGAGAGACCATCATGGCTGAGTGGATTAACCTTCAAACTTTTCAAAGAAATATTTTACGACTTTTCTTGATGACCCAACGGCTTGATCGATAAAATGTTTTATCAACAATCATACAACTTAGCTTCGTTTAGCTTAATGTGTTCTGTTATGTTTTAATGTTCAAACGTTCAAAAAAATTCAGTTATTGAGATCTTTCTGGAACACCTTGTATTTGTTGTCATAAACATCAGAGAAAGTAATGACCAATTTCTTGACAAATTCTCTTTCAGAAATATTTTACTTTTATGGCGGCTCCGAGAAATCTGCCCCTGTCCAGGATTCGAACGCTGGAGAGGCCCTCGCCAAACCTGCAGTCTGCGAGGCTACCCATTACACCACGGAAGCTCAATGTTAGACACTTTAATGGGCAGTAACGATAACAAAAGTGTTTTCACCAATGGTCTATACATTATTAAACCGGCCAAACCGTCCGACATGTCAATAAATCATTATCTTGTGCACCTGACGCATTGCTTTAAATGCAAGAGTAACTACACGCTGTAAATTAGAGGCAATAATCCAATCAGTGTATGTAGGTCAACCTCCGTACCCGTCAACAGGGTGACGAGGGTCGCCCGCGCTCCAGGTGGTCAGGAACCAACCTATCCCATGAGTACGTCCTGTACTGTGTACGCACACACTAACCACCTCCCGACACTCAGCCACACATGCAGCGAACATTCACATATACCTGATACGTTCCGTGTGTTGGAATGACTTTAGCTGAAGCACAAGCCTGTCCTCGGCACATTCGAGGGTGGCAGAAGAAATGGGAAGCGGGAGAAATTCAGAGAACTGGACAGAGGAATGTCTGAACGTTTGATGCAAAATTTTTGAGTCTGCTGCGTGGATCTTTGAAAAGACTTAGGAAGAACAGGAGACCGTGGAGGTTACGGTAAAGCAGCCATGGCCGAACAGGATTTCTGGGATGAGTAATATCATCGTTACAGTACACAATCCTGTTATAATGTCTTTCTCTTCCCCAACAACGATATACTTTGGCTTTGCCTACATCGCTACACTTTTGTTTTCTTTTGTGTGTGTGTGTGTGTGTGTGTGCGATTACTATTTGTGTGTTACGAGGAGAGAGTTTTACGTTGCCCCGTCTCTTAGCCTTGTATATGAGTATCGTTTCTTCAGTTTTTTGTGAACACACACACACACCAGCCTACGCCAGATACCCATTTATCGACCAACCCCGAGGGGAAGATGAACACCTGGGTTGGGCGTGGACCGACTGTCGCAACCAGGATTTGAAACCCATGTAGGCCCGACCCCATGATGACTCATGATGTGTGTGTGTGTGTGTGTGTGTGTGTGTGTGTGTGTGTGTGCGCGCGCACGCGATCATAACAGTACAAGTTCCATCTTTTTTAAATTATTTTTTCCCACTCGTTTCTCAGCTAGATACATCAATTATTTCTGTAAATATATTACAAATCGAATAATCAAATCAATTCATAAAAAAGATTATCTCTAGTGAAAGGCAAGACAAAAAGGCGTATATAACACACCATTTCTTTTCTCTCTCTCCCTCCCTCTCTCTCTGGCAATATACTGGGCGTTACGTTCTCAGGGATACACATTTATGGGCCTGATGTCACTCTTGTACAGAGCGCCAACACCATGTTTGTGTGTGGTGATGCATTGATCTTCACAAGTTCCGAAAATAAGTGAGTCCCTTCCCTACGCAGAGAGACATGAGTGGCCATCATGGACACTGGCTGGGTCCCAGGTCTGGGGGCGTCTTGTTTACGTCCACTCGGATTTACAACCTTCTTACAATTATTGTTTATTTATGTTCAGGCACAAGTCTACATCTGAAGCCTTTAGAGTGCGCAGGGACCTGGTATGAAGTGAATACCAGGTCCAGTCTATTCTCGACATCGTTCAACCCAAGAAAATTCTTGTGGCAAGCTCATGTCTTGGCGATTCGCTCCGCAAATGAAGACGTCCGTTCATTGTAAGCTGGCCAAATTGCGCGCCACATTAGTCACTTGCTGGCACATATATTGGTCAGCGGGGCCATCATCACACATGTAACGTACACTGTTTATACGATTCATCAACATGAAACCCATATTTGTTTATGTCTACGAGGGCGTCGTTTGCCTTCCAAGAAAAATGAGTTCTAATTCAGTCTCGAGCTCTAGTGTTGGAACCTGTTCAACAAGTTCAAGGCTTTATGTTCACGTTTCTTTGTATTTATCAAGTTTGAAAATGGCTACTTCCAAAAGGCGCCTTGGGTGCGTCCTGGTGGTATTGATGGTGTGTCCACCGCAGGCGATGATGGTGACAACACCAGAACCAGGTGATGGTCCGTGGACGTGCAGTCGGTGTGAGGGAAGCTGCACAGTATATTTGGTGGTCGTGACTCACCCTCCGCTCTCATGACACTGCCGCTATGCACTGGCACCAGGTCCTGGTAGCGGCACCAAACATTGGCATAGAGGAGCGTTACACCACAGGAGTACACTGGGGAAACGAGGACTTGCAATACACAGAGGCACCAGAGGTACGTACAAGACACTAGTGCAAATCATGAGGATATGGCAGGTTACAAGACATTGGAACAATGCCAAGGCATGAAAGCACTGCAACCCTCTGCCCAAATTCTTATGGTTATCACTGCGACCCATCTTGTGATTCTCCTTTTTTAAACAACGTTTTCACCAGCGCACCCATAGCCCGAGAGCTACTGCAAGCGACCGAAAATGGATGCTTCTACCGCGCTAGGCTGTAAGAGGTAGTCGGGGGAGGGATGTCCGGCTGAGTTACGATGATGGGGGAGGATGCCAGAACCTAACTTGATGGTTGGATGTCACTTCCTAACCTGTACACAAAACGTTATGGAAAAACTTCATCAAAATGTCACAATTCCCATGAAAGTCAATATATATGTTATGCATCAGTCTAGTTTCATAAACGGAATGTCCGTTGTGCATATAATGTCGTTCCTGACCGGCATATCGGATTTACGTGCCCTAATCGTGAAGGAAAGTGGTTGTATTCGTGTACAGACGACAAAAGTAGAAAAATTTAAACAGTTTTCATTTAGGTTAAATAAGGGTTTGTTTTACGAGACCTGGCACCAGGCATCCTACGGTCGGAGGCCATCACAGACGCTACTTAAGTATGCTACACAACCGTCAGGGTCAGTTTTATCAGTGTGACCTACTCTCTCTCTCTCTAAAATAACTGGACACTCTCCCTAGACACAATGAACTTAACAACAAACATGAAAACGCGAACAGCAACATATCCCAATCCAAATAAATCAAATATAATTTAAAACTATATTACTCAAGGAATTATTAACGAACACTTCGAAAACGCTGCACAGATTCAGGAGGATGACAGCGAGACAACAAAAAAAATCGTCCTTTGCGGAGTATATTATTCAGGTGCGCACAGCGATGCAAGTTACTTTAGAAGGCATATGAACGTTATATTCTCAATTCACGGTGAACGCTAGAAAAGTTCGACAACAGATAAACGGTAAAGACTAACTGGACGCGGGTAACCGGTTGTGGCGTCGTCGTCCGGGACACGACAGTTGAGCGGAATTGTATCTTTTTATTTCTCTCTCTCCTTGACCAGTTCACGCGTTACTTCCGTCACCTTAGCAAAATCCTACCTCCTCTCCTTTTTTAATGAGTATATCAGTATTATTCACATGAAGCTGGAAATGAGCATTGTGGAGAAAACGTAGTTTAAATTCTCCCTAACACTTGGCACTAATGAGGAAATGTTCTAAGCTGTCTGTACCAAGACACAATGAGCTTAACTAACCGTTGCAGGTGGACTGGTGTGGTACATTAATGAGATTCTTCTCTACTTGTTTCACTGAGTTGCTCAGTAGCCTCCCCGTCGTCCCATCTCTCTCTCTCTCTCGACAGTACAGTGGACATTTCCAGCTATGAGCATCAACAGAAGGCTACGGGAATACCTTTCGCACTCTTTCTCTCCCTTTTTTTCCGTGCTACCAGTTCAGAATTTTCTCCTTCTATGATCTGGTTCTACTCCTCCTATCATTTCTCAAGTATATATCTTGCGCGTACACTCCTTAGGCCAAAGTCTGGGTGTTTTTAATGTCTCATTTAAGAAAATGTTGAAGTCCGGGTGGTGGCAGAGCCTCTGTGCAATTTCTTGTCCAGCAATTTCGACAATTTGTTCCCTTGATCACGACGGTACAACCTTCGAGTACGACGTTGAGACATATCAATATAATAACTTGGCCTTTGACCTGAACTTTTGAGCGTCAGGTCAAATGTCGTACCATCATACCAGGGGTCATACCGTCATACTCATGGGTCGTACCGTTATATTCAAAGGTCGTCGTCTTGGGTTCCGCACCTCAGGTCCTGCACATTATGACCGTACAGCCTAAAGACCCTGAAGAGCTCAAGAAAAATATACTGATCATACATCTACTGCTTCCAAAGATTTGTGGACGCAATATCTACTCGCTGAAGGACGCGATTGGAATTCAAACTTTGCACAATCATGGCAAACTTCATACGCAAGTTGAGCCAGAGACGTTGTCCAGTGTCAGAAACAGTCAAGACAGCAAAAGAATTCCATATATAACTATTCAAGTTCCTCTGCATTGTGGCTGGTCAAGCTGGTTGCAGAGAACATGTCGACCTTTGGGATGCATCCAAGACTTATTCATCAAGCAACAACGTTGGCCAACAGCACTGTGGAAGTCCGGGCTCCAAGCTGCCAGGGTAGAGACGAACCCCCAGAACCAACTTCAAGAGGAGGATGTCTATTCGGTATACTTCAGTATCGTGAAAAAGTAGCGGGAAGAGGATCGGATCCGGTATATTGCCTCCTACGACACCAGCGCATCACACATGGTTCCAACAGTGATGCTGTGGGCGGTGAACTCAAGGCCATCCTTGCCACGTCCCACACCACCGCAATGTAACACGAGGACATGAGTTCCAACATTATTCACTCAAGTATTCACTTCGTACTCATCATGAAGCTTTACCTAGTGTACTCATCATAAGGCTTTACCTAGTGTACTCATCATGAGGCTTTACCCAGTCATTTTGAAATGATTTCCCTAAAAGTAAACCACTGGAAAAAATATATATTTTCTTCGAGAAAGTAAAGGAGACTGAGGAAAAGCTGTAGCTGGTTCACATAGCTGAATGCCTTTTACTATGTTACATCTCAGGCCTACTACTCCTACCCAATCTATGGTCTAACATCAAGCCTAGGAAGTAGGGTGGCGGCATGAGGTGCAGCTAAGCGTCCCGGAACACGGAACTCTTGACCTTGGAGCAACGCTCTGTTAAGATCATGCAAGAGGTACATGCTCTACTGTAAGGTAAGCTACCTCCTCCTGGGTCACGTAGGAGGTTCCTCCTCTACAGTATGTAACTTACCCCCTTCTGTCACGTGAGGTACATACATCCTTCAGGGTCCCGTGGAATGCACCTTATCCAAGGTCAGGTAAGAAAGCAGCTCTAACTCGACCGCGGAGGAGGCATATCTCACGTCGTAGGAGTTAAGTATCTCTGCTGGGATCTTAATTTTTTAGCGTACACCAGGCGAAGGTGCCTTTCACGTGACGTAGTTGAAGGTACCTGTGAAGTGACCGTGGAGACGGTGCCTCTTACATGATTGTACATGTGTCACACATGAACTACGCGGAGGTACCTAGCCATGTGACCATAAAGGAGGTGTCTTCCGTGAGCGTGGAGGAGGAGGAGGAGGAGGTACTGGAGAAAAATACATGGAGATGATGAACCGTTATATCACCCTCCTCCAACTTAGCGTCCGCACCTTGGCCAAGTTTTACAACCGAGTTCAGTTCTCCTCCAATAACTGATTTACGGTCATGTAAGTTCATATGCTGTTGCATAACGATGAGCGCTTCAGCATCCCACCAAAATTATAGCCTACATTTAACGTCTGAGTAACGAAACTTTGTATTGTGTGATTACATGTAGTTTTCAAATCAGCTCTTCTTCCCCGACTTAGCTAATCAGCTTCAGAAGGCGACTGAACTGTGGAAAAATCCTCGAATGCCTGTCTCTGATCCTGATAATAACAAAAATGATTATAAAAGAAACCAGGATTTCCAGACCACCCTTATTAGTCGTCTCCGACATACACGAGATACGGAGGTAAGCATTCCTTCCAATTCCAATCCCTTAGGATAACATGATATACGGTACATACTGTTGGACTCGATCTAGGCCGGCAAACAGATACCCTCTTGCAGGGAGGACAGGTTGGGCAGATGTGTGAACTAAATACTCCTAAGAGAGCTTTACGGAAAATAGCAGTAATAGCCATGTCTGTTTACCTTATACACGGGCAAGCGTAAGAAACGCGTTAGGTAAGCTGGTTCGGCAGGCCTTCATCGGCCAAACCGGTCACAAACCAAGCTGCAGGGGTAGAAGACAGCCCGAGAAACCAGCCTACGGTACACGTTACGGTAAATAACGTGATCACTGAGACGGTACCTCTCATGTGACCATGGTGGAGGTACCTCCCGTGTGACCATGGTGGCTCCAAGTACCTCCTAAATGACTGTAAGGAGCATATAACGTGCTCCTGGACGGGATGCTTTCCACGTGACTGTTAAAAGTACTTTTCACGTGACGAGAATAATTACCTCTCGCGACTCTTGGATGTACCTCTCAGATGACCTTCAAGAGCTACCCCTCACGTGACCCTTGAGGAGGTACACTTCACGTGACGATGGTGGGAAGGTACGTGATATTGATATGGTGGGTGGTGACTAGGCTACCTCACGTGATGGTGATGTTTACTGGCAGTGGTTGTGGTGGTGATGAGGTTGTGACCACTGCACCAGCCATCAGCCAGGCTTCTCAGGCTCACACGGGTTCCTGCCCCTCCCCCACCACCGCCGCCACACGCCTCTTAACGTGATAAAAGCCCTCAAGTGCAACATCTCACGTACGACAAAGCGCATCTAATCAGAGATTTTTAGTGTCTGTAAATCATACTGTCTGATGACGAAGACAAAGAATTTGACTCGTGAAGACGTTAACGTACGACGTAAATGATAAAAGGAAAAATCTAAGGTCAGTCCGCTACCCGCCGGAGTGTGTTTGGGTGGTCCCCTGTGGCAACATTCTGCGCAATTCTCTGTTTTACCGATAACATATGACGAAATCTTCTAAGGACCATATTTCCAGTCACCGATAATCAGCTACTCTATCACGTAAGTAATGTTGCCGTTCTAAAGCGAATATTCTTAAACAATAATTAGTCGATACAATTCATTCCTCTGGCGAGCGCTGGCAAGGGCCAGGTGGGTGGTGTGAGCAGCGGAATGTCTGGCGCTCCGCTGAATGAACAGCGGCCGCGGTCCCGCCAACCGTCCTCCCGCCCGCCCGCACGCCTGCAGCGTCTCGCATACTCGGCCCAGGTCTGCTCATCTATTATCTAATACAAGACTTTCATGGTTCCTGAAACCGAGTCAGGTCGAGATGCTCGTTAATGCGACGCTCGTCGAACCATGCGTGATATTTACTGGTTACTGCTCCAACATCTGGTTTCTCAGAGTCATCCTTAAAAATTTAACGTCGGTCTTGTTCCTGACCTACACACCTCTCAACGTTATGGCACCCTGATCAATAATCCAGTAAACTGTGGCCGTGTGCCTCACACTGCAGCACCCACAAACAACTGTGTGTGTGTGTGTGAGACTACTATATGTGGGGTAAGAGTTCAACATTAGTGTTACCCCGTCTGTTAACTATGCATATACGTAATACATATTCTACTCACACACACCCCAGCCTAAGCTAGGTGTGCGTGTGTGTATGTGTACTGGCTCACGATCCAACTGGCCAGCCAAATAGGCTTAGCCACCAGCACCACCTGACCCAAGGGTCGCGGCTTCCCGCAGTGTGTCAACACGTCAGACGCATTCCGGAACGACTGACTGGTCGAGGGTGTTCGGCACACCTAAGGGAGAGGTCATGCCACGGAACCACACGGAAAGCCAAGGGCCTTTCCGCACTTAGATGAGGGCCAATACCTCAACATAGTAAAGCATTGACTCGAAGTCAATGGGAAACTCGTTCACGTAAAGTAGGTCGGCGATGATCACCTGAAGACTCGCCCTCGCCACCCCCCACTCCACCCCCACCAACGTTTCCTATGCTGAGAGAGAGAGAGAGAGAGGGAGGGAGAAAAAGATAGAGTCTTTGAGAAGAGATATTGCTTAAGGGCAGAGCTAAAGCGCTGCATTCACCGCAGAAAAATTAGTTACAAACAGAACTAATCGAGTGAGTTACGTGTTGTCAAGTGTTATGTGTCAGATGCAGAGACTGTATGCCAGTGTACTGAAAGCCAGAAGCCCACGTGTAGGTATGGCAGAAAGAAAAGACAGCAATCTGGGGACAGGACTCATCTGAATTGTGCCGGCATCCCGGCAAATCTATTGTGCACCCCAAGTTCATCCGCTGTGCGTAGCGAAAAAGGACTTACAGAGGTCATAGAGGGTTTTAGTCAGACCCAATTGGGATAATATTACACGTTACAAAATATGAGTTTCATTACGTACATTATACAGTTTCATGAGGTAAATTTTACCGATTAGATGCAAAAAGTGGATACAAACTTAAAATTTCAGATATATTACTAATTTTTGTGAAATTTCTTGCAGGGTTTGTTTACATCTATTCCTAAAAGGCTCTATTTTTCACATAATGTTCAAGTTTGTGTCTAAATCTTTGGCCACAAACTTTACGATAGAGCAAAAGTTGTCAGCCACTGAAGTGTTGGCTCACTTCGCACCTACCCAGGCGGGTAGCACCGGTAATATACCTTCCTGGTCGGTGGCTACTTACCACAAGATAGCTACCAGAGGGAGGGAGAAAGATGGGGACGGGACGACTGACTGACATTTCGATACATTTTTCAGGTAGTAAGCAGAGGCTGCGGCGCCCGGCCGAGATCAATGAATGTATCCCATACCACGACTCCCTGACGCTCTCTGCCTCTCCCTCCCGCTTCACAGTACACCACACCCAGCCACATGTCTCCGCTTTAAGCTATTAAACCCTTGGAGAACTAGGCTACAACCCTTGAGCATAACGATACGACCCTTGAACATTACAGTATGACTTTTGAGCATACTGGTACGACATAAGGGTATGATGGCCTGGCCTTTGACATGACCCTTTTATTTTCACTGGTAGTAGGCTGAACAGACGCAGGCCCCTGACATTTACGTTACTGCTCTTCAAAATTCCTACCGTATCCCTGTGCACATTCTTCCCAAAGAATACACCTGTACCTCTGATGTGTCCTTTTACCGCATGTAACACAAGGCAAACACGAACCAGGGCTTCGTAAAACGCATATAATACCTAAATACATATGAAGATAAGAGACATGGCGAGTACACACACGAGCAAAGTCTTCCAGAAGACCACTGAAAACATGTTACTTTATGTGGAAAACTTTCGATAAAAGTCATGCAAGAAGAGATGAAAAGTATCTGTATAAATTGCTGAACGCTAATGGAGGCAATTATCTCACTGATGACGTACAGGATCTGGGACTATCCTTGTCAGGCGACCCTACTTTCTGTGGCCACATCAAAACAACAACCGCTGACTTATCTCATGATGGAACGCTGAATTTTGGGAGCCTTCAAGATTAATGACGCAAAACAGATAAATGATACTTCAAGCACTAGAATAATGCTACCATTACCTTTGAACATGAGTGAATCATCGAACTGTTTAATGATCAGAAAAATCATTCACATCCCACTCTTACACAGCTAAAGGTCAGAGATACGGGGAACAACTGAAAATACCGAAATCACATTTTCTGGAGTTCAGACGAAAGATGTAACGTGAAATTCCTGAAGACATGATCTCGAAACTGCACCCTAAACTCAAGCCTAACAGTGTTACGAAAGTCATGGAAGACAAATGAAAAAACTTAAAATCAAAATGTACGAAAATGATAAGAAAGACTAGGCCTCCGAGACCCACACACTACCTTCAAATATTGTAAACAAAAGTAGAAGCATTCGCGATCTCACTCGACAAGCATCAGTAAAATACCTAATGAACCAGGTTGTGAAGGGTACGTAGAACAGAGTCCAGCGGTCTTATAATTAAGCCTGGCTGGAGACAACTGCTGCAGAGATGAGACTCCAGAATCAACAAATTGCGAGTATGGCAGACAAGCACGGGTTTTAATATCTTTCTATGAGCACAGCTATCAGCCCGCCGCTCCCGACACTTCTTCCTCAATGTCTCTACTCTGTCCTCCTCCTTCGTCTCCTTCCTCAACCATAACACAAACACACACACACACATACTGAATTAAATTACACAGAAAACCCCGTGTGTTGCCATGACATGGTCGGGTAGCCTAGCCTCCCGAGCGTCAGCTGTTCCTGATATAATTAGGTTTCCTCCTCAGTTTGTTGACGTCAGACCTAAATTAAGGGGGCTTTACACCCCATACCACCTGTGTGGGCACGCAGGATGTGCACAGGTGTGGGAGCGAGTCAGGTGTGCGCCCTCCACACGCAATCTCCTCCCCACGCCACCGCCGCCGCCGCCGCCGAGTATATTATTGATGACGCTCGGCCGCCTCTACTGCCGCGCCCCACAGCCCCGGACACCAGCAGAGGTATCTGTCTGTTTGGCACTGTTTGAATAACCGTCCACATTTATAACTGGAGAGTAAATATGATTTACGTAAGCGCTTTCGAATGAGGTCATCTCGATATAAATCTCCCGAGGAACAGGGTGTAGTGTCTGTATTATAAAGAGAGTTTGTGCCTTCGAAGCGTACACTTATAGAAGCCAACAGGGCTGACTCGCAGCGCCGTTGGCTCGACTAAAGCAAAGAAGACGCAACGAAAACTGTGTCTACAGCTGGAAGCGAGCGTCCAGCAAATATATCTAACCTGTACTTCTTGAAGGCGTTTAGGTTGATTTTTTCTTTTAACATGATTGCCGGCTCTCTCATCGTTCCCTTCATAGATGCTCAAGATAAGGCAATAAGATTGTAAATGAGGTTTCAGATCATTACACTGATGCTGTCATTACAGATGACAAGAACCTTGGCGGGGCTTGGAACCCTTGTACTCGGGCTGACAAGCCTGACAACACGGACCCGGCCGGCCAACTGCTCAGAAACATTAATGTGTTGGCCACCAGGGTTGAACGCTGGCCACCAGTGCCGAATAAAAATTTCCTTGTCCTTTTACTGTTTTCTCAAATATCAAGCTAACCTGAGCCATCTTGCATCCGGCCTTGAGATAATCTGAGAACAGCGGTTCGACCCCCGCCATGAAAGATCTCAGGATCGAGCCAACAAAGCTGAAAACTCCACAGGTGTTTACGGGTGGAGAAAGAGGAAGAACAAATAGACACAGACAAAGACAAAAATACAGACATAAGTAAACCCCAGCAATTCATTTCCCCCAAATGCAACTCAGCAACACCAGTAAAAATATGAAAAAAAAAAAAGTTCAGCAATCATCTGGAGGATTGTGCTGTGTGTGTCAGCAAAAGCTGACTTGGCCTCTGCTGACGCTAGCTGACTCGTTGAGGGAATGCAGGGCTGAGGCTAACAGCAGCAGATTCTCGAAGGGGGTGTGTAGGATAAAGGTGCTCGGGTTACAGGCGACGTAGGAGGTACTCATGGTAGAACTAACTGAGTGAGTACAGCTGGTGGGAGGGCGACTGAAGAACACACACTCACGTATCCGGTGTAAGTGTGCGTGTCAATAAATAAATCTATAAATATAAAAATAAATAAATGAACGGTTATTAAATTAAGACAGCCATTCGAATGAAAATATACAGTTGAGAAATTACAGAACACGGGGTCATAACTGTAAATAAAGTCACAGTAGGCTAAGTTGGCGAAGAAGCCACGCCCCTCTCCCATCGCTAAGGTAACTGATTGGTTCATAAACAAGAACACTATATGAACCAATCAGCTATCTCAGCTACCTTAGCTTCTTCGCCAACTTAGCGTACGGTGACTCTAGTTAATTAATCACAATTATGTTTAAGATCAAGACGGGGCTGGGTCCTACTACGCTTTGGGTAAGTAAATGAGTGAGGTGTATTTACATAGTATAGGAAGCTTTACAGAGCAAAATCTATAGTTTATACATTATACATTTTGTTGTGATTAGTTGAACATTAAGTGATGTAAATTTACATACTAACATAATTACTGTAATATGTTTACCTGCATTATGTGGTGTGTGTGTGTGTGTGTGTGTGTGTGCAGATGCCTGTGATAGTGTAAGGAGTTTTAGTTTTGAAATGTCATTATCTGGATATACATGCACAAAACATTTCACATAGAGTATGGATGAATGGCCCATATCTAGGGGTGGGTGGGGGCAAGTAGAATGGGTACAAAACATCGACACAGGAGGGTGACAGATGGGCCAAAGCGGGGCCTACCACCTGAATGCGGTGGGTATGTGTGGGTCCCCGTGCGGCTGGGTATTCCAACAGTCGGCTGCAGGGTATGTAGTTCGAAACCCCAGCATGTGCCAATGAGTGTACGTGGGAGTAGGGAGGAAGGAGACGTGGTAACCATGGAAGATAAACCCCCTCCCTAATCCCGTGACATCCAAGCAAACCAATCACCTGTCCGGCTGCTTAAGAGATACAAACCTTCAAGAAACACAACCTGGCAAATGCAACCCTGCAGTTGCAACCTCCTCCTCCCACCCCCCCTCAGCGAGAGATGGTATTCCCCTATCTAGCGGGAACTATGATATGAAGAAGAAGAAGAAAAAAAGACCGGCGGGGAGGAAGGCGAGCGAAAACCTAATAATTAGTTTCATCCTGTTGTGTGGCATAGACTGGGCCGCCCTCTCCATGCCCCCCACACACACCCTGCTGGTACAATATCAGGTCAGTGCACCACTAGAATGGTGCACCACTAGGATGGTGCGCTACCATAAATCTATACACCATAAACAGTGACACAACAGCATGATTAGTGTATCATGACGTTGGTTCACCATGGCAGGTACGCCACTAAGACGGTACACTAATATGGCGGTACACCATTATGCAGGTACATCACCATGCCGGTACACCAACATGACGGTACAATATAGTACGCAGCCACCACAATAACAACCATCAAAGACAAAGCACCGAAGGGGAGCCTGAAGCGGGAGGAGAGTGGGGAGTGGTGACCTTTACTCCCCCTTTACCAAAGTTCTTGTATGCAAGCCGCGGGCGGGAAGAGTACAATGAATCAGTACTCGGAAAAAAAAAGACACCCGTTAGTAGGTCCACCAGCAGGAGCAAGTGCCGCGTCCTGCTCCATGGCACCGTGCGGCAAAAAAGCAGACAGCAGTGACGGCGGCGGCGGCGGCAACAGTGATAGCGGTGGGAGGTGCGGGCCACGGCAGCATTGACAGTAGGGGAGACTACCGGCCCCGGACCACCCCTACGGTCGTCCAGGTAGCGGGTGGTGCCTTGCTGCCGGTACGCACCGGACAAAACATCACGGGGCTTCGGCAGACAGGACAATAACGCTTCGAGACGTTACCTCACCGCCCCTACAGCCATCCTCCTAGGATATATCGCCTCCACCACGACCCACAGTTAGGCACAAATAAGGAGAGACTGTTCAGTGTGGCGAGGCGAGAGAAGACGCAGGTATTAAACTGAGAGCTTTTGCATGAAACGTTAGGTCAATAAACCTCGTCATAAACACTTAGTCACACTAGACTCATGCTTGAGGGTGTGTGAGGAGTAAACACTGAGGCTATATGTACTTGATCCTTGCCTCATAAATGGGATGGGAATTAATACTAACAAACAAAAAGAGACTTACATAAAATCCACCAGTCTGTCCTGGGAGCCAACATCCCCTGAAGGGAGACCCCCACGTGCCCCAGACGCCCTCACGCACTCAGCAAGCAGACGATCTCTGGCCTAGCAACCTCGATCCCCGGCCTGACACTGAGGTCAGGTCCTTCGCTCCCCAGTTATCCACTAGGCACATTCCGATGCATCTGGCGGGCGGCAGACGAAGCTGATGACACAGGAAAAATGAAGAGACGCCGGCCTTTACCTGGGCAACTTTGCTTTACTGGCAGCATACCATCAGCTATACAACTGCAGGAGGTTAAGACAGGTGTAAACACGGGCGAGAGGGCAGAGCAGGTGTCACAAGCGGTATCGTCCGAAACTGTAAATTCCAGACACGATCTATCAACATGCCAAGTGCAGGGGCGAGGTAGGGGGGAGCTCACAGCTGTAAACGCTCCTCCACTCCCCAGAACAAATTACTCCCTCCCTATCACACCCTCCCCTCCACAGCACTTCTCTCCCTCCTTACAATAAGGCTGGTCTCCTACCCCCCCCCCTCCCTCCTTATAAAGCCCGTCCGACCAAAGTTTCCCCAACGTCAACTTTATGACAGCAAAGATTTTCATTCGCCACGCCAGATATTAATTTCGAGAGGTTTCCTCCAGAACCGGACCAGAGAGGAGCGAGCGAGCGAGAGGGAGGGAGGGTGGGGTGGGGTGAGGAGGGGAGGGTGTGGGGGCAAATGTATTCCCGAGGCGCCCCAAGCCAGGGCAGACGGAGGGAAACTTGCCTAATTATATTCTGGAGGCTTGCGACGGCCTGAGCTCCTCCTTCCCCCACCTCCTCCAGCCTCTTGTCTCCTTTACCGGTATAATCGATTCCCACTCAACGGCCGGTCCCTCGGTCAGAACAGTCTACCTGGAGCTGACTTCGAGAGGGTCTTCTGCTATACCCCCACACAACTCTGGCTGAGTCCAGGCTATCGAGATGGGTTGTTGGTTGACCAAGCTGCTGGGGACTGCCGTCCACGGACCCAGGTAACATCTACTACCTTAGATGGTCTGGCACACTGTATCTGAATAGTCTTAGGCCCTATATGCTCGTGGCGTTTTCTCGTTGTGCTTGCTGCATCTATTTCCTTATGTGGTAATATCTTACAGTCACCCATGCGTCATGCCAATGGGAAATCAATTTTGAGTGAAGGTTGAGAATCATGCCTTCCAGCATTTTCCTCGTGTGAATGATGACATACCTCTACTCGTCTGCGCCCTAGAGAGCACAGCCCCAGTGGTTTAGTCCTTGCCAGTAGATGAGGTCCTTCGCCGTATCCAATGTGGGCTTCTACTTCGCCCTCACTGAGGGGTGATGCGAGTCCACAGTAGTATTCTGTTCGCGAAATTATGTATTTGTGTGCTGAGTTATCCCTGTTTTTCCTAACTTAGTCTTGAAGGTAGGCAAAATCCAGCCCACCATCTTTCTGTTAGGCATATGTTGCCTTATTTTGTTGGCTACAGGTAAAGTCGTCATACTATATTAATCTGAGGTGTTTCTTATCATTCAATCGTCATACAATTGTGTCTGCCCTGTATTCTGTACTGATCTTCATTCACTCTCCCTCAGTCACAATTGTTCACCCAATCACAACCGTTCCCTCGGCCACAATCGTTCCCTCAGGCACAACCGTTCCCCTGGTCACAACCGTTCCCTTGGCCACAGCTGTCCACTAGGTCACAACCGTTCCCTCGGCCACAACCATTCCCCAGCCTACAACAGTCGAACGGGAACCAAGGCATACGACTTACGTCAACTGGGAAAGGAAAATGTAGATACGTATATTGTTTGTTGTTGTTACGATTAAGACAAAGATTAACGTCAACATGTTGGGTTATCAGCGTTACATAAGCCGGAACAATGACGCAGCTATCTACACATCAGCTCCCTTCCCATTCACATGGCTGGGGCCAAGTACATAAACAACCACAGAATATTTAATCGTATCCTCCCTCTACGCGGTGGAGGAGGAAGACACGGTGAACACCGCTGGCTCTCCACACCGGCAGCACAAGTTTACAGGTGTTGATCACTGACCTCTGTAGTTCGTTCGTCTGGCGAGGTCTGTATCCGTATGCACCCCTCTCCACTCCCGTTATCAAGGCTCCGCGGCACACAACCTACAATCAGCGGCAGACCATGATAACAGGGAATGCCTCTGGCCCTACAGCAGATCAGTAGTTGGGTCTATCCACCTCTGGTCTTCCCCTCTTCTTGGTCCTCTTAAAGTGTTCCATGGTCTTTTTATTTTCATCTATTGCAATACCACCATCTTAAACTTTCATTCATCAAGGAATTCCTTGCCCCGTTTCTGATATTTTTCTTTCATCTTCGATCGTTCTATGACTTTTCTCTTTATTCCTGTTACACTATGTATATGATTAATCACTTCTGCTCAAGTACCTTAACACCTATGCCAAAGGAAACTATTTTCCCCCGGCATCTGCAACAGTGGGAAAAAGTACTCCATCACACATACCTTACAAACTTTACATTCAGCTTCTTTCCAGTGACAAAAGTTCTCACAGCACCTTCATCTCTACCTCCTTGGGCTACCTTCCTCTTTAGCTTCAACTCTTCTCCAGACATACCCAATGAACGGTTCTCACATTCCTTACAGACTCCAATCGTTTCGAACACAAAAACCGTTCTCTTTCCTGAGTCTGTTCATGAATATTTCACCTCACACTACTCAGCCTTGCTGCTCCTCTGACTCAACTAACAGCAGAATAATCCACACACACACATACTCACTATGGCAGCTTCCCTTCTGCTGCACCACGGTCATCCATACTCGTACTCCACACACAATGAACCCATCACACACTCACCTCACGTACTGCCACTGCCGTAAAAAAACATCAAACAGCAACAGTGACATTTCACAGCCCCACCACACTCCAATATTTACCACATACGACCCACAGTGCCATCTACTTTCTAAGCACAGCATTGCGTTCCTAAATCCCAAATTCATCTTCCAATCTTTTTCTCAATCGAGTATACACCCAAAAGTTGAGCACAGATATTCTTTAAAGATCCTCCTAACAAGCCTCCCATTACTCACCTATGTGGTCTGAGCACCTTCCTCTCTAAAATGCTAGTCAAGTCCACCTCCACTTTCACCAGCCATCTATCCCACCCAACACTTATTCTTCCACGACATTACTCGTGTCCTTGGCTCTTCCTTCACAGTTCCCTCTTCCATACCCAACCACCCACACGCTCCCTAACCTCTAGTCCTAATAAATCAATAATTATACCTTCCAAATTAAACCTTCCCCTAACCCTCTTCAACTCGTCATCTTCATACATTCCCTCAACTTATCACAATTTTTAACCTCAATTAACATCACCTTTCCCGCCACAATTAACTTATTATTTTGTCTCCATAACTCCCCAGGATGGTTCATCTCTTTCCAAAAATAACTGATTTATTCCTCCTGGGATTCCATTCCCCTTAAATCTATTTCTTCGCCTCTCAACCGCATCTATTATCTTTCACACTTTCAGTCAAGCCTTCGCGTTCATCAGTCTCTACCTTCGTTACTTCTCTCTGAATTATTCAAGCTCTCTATTCAGAGTCTGAGCTTAAGCATCAACACTTGCATTTATGTTTCATCACGTGGTTTCGGATCCTTAATCCCTGACTCTGCAATGCTCTTGTAGCCTTCAAAAATGTCTTTTATTTTCATTCCATTCGTAAAATACCTAACTTTGTAAATACCATTCAGTTGCGTCTCCAATTTCCTTTGGAGGTTCAGTCTTCAATGAATATTTACGTTCTTAAGTCTGTCTTGTATACCTCTGGTTATTGGCCACCTGGGGCATAGTGTTGGCCTATATCATACCACCAAATATGTCTGGATAAGCCCCTACCAAACCTCATAGACCTCGTGTCATGAATCCTAATGTAACACATCTTACTAAACCTCATCACACTTCCACTATCTCTGTACCTGGACCACGTGTATATATATATGGTCATTACTACGTCAGTGTACTATTAGAGAGCCTCGTCTTCCCATACACTTTTACGGACATCCCAGTGTATACAAGGACGCCACTGATACTACGAGGTGGTGTCAGCCACAGCCCACACAGCCCTCTCGACACCGTCACACTCTCTCCGGACCCCATGTTTCCCCTGACACTTCCAGCGTCACTGTCTCTCCCACACGACAATGCTCATCACCAACTACCGTCGGTTCTTCGCTTAAAGAGATTTCCCTCAATTCCTCCTCTCCGCTTCCTCCCCATCCCCACTACAACACATCCTGAGCTTCCTCCTCCTTTCTGTTCCACGGTGTTTACATAAACAAGAAACTCATTACAATCTTTCCGCCAGCACACTGCAACCAGGAGTCGACCCATTACCCTTACCTTACACACACACCCATACTGTTAACGAACCAGGACATAGGAGTGGTCACGGTGACCCATGGAAAGGTGTCTCTGGGCACTTGCTGTAGATACAAGGCTGTGGTTTCGGTATATTTATACATGAGCAGCTTGAGAATGGACGTGTGTATGTGTGTGTGTGTGTGTGTGTGTATGTGTGTTGTTACAGAACTCTGCCAGCGTGAGTTTCGCGAGTAAAAAGTCACCTGGGAGTAAAGTCTCGTCAGGGAACTGTCAATCCAAAGGGGTTCATCGTTTCCCTGCTACCGAAAGTTGCGCAGCCTTGGATCTGCAGGAGCCTCCGGGAAAAGTTCCTGAGAAAAACCTGACTTTCTTGGTAAGGGGTCCTGAAGTACCTACTAATAAATAAATAAATCGTAAGAGAGAGAGAGAGAAAGAGAGAGTTTAAAGGCACCAAGCGAGTGTACTTTTTTCCAATACTAGAGATAATATTACGGAAAATTACGAAAGTCGAAGAAAATATGGGACTGATGAACGTAAAATAGGTGAAACGTCTGTAGATGTCAACAGAACTGGCTAACTTTCCCCAATAATCGATATTTTCTGTGCTACCTGAAAAAAATATTTGATTGTTATAGTCTTAAGTTTACAAACATCCACTTTTTGTGCACTGTGAGTTCGCTTGCTTACAAATACGTTCAGCGAACATTAACCAGATCCAGCGAACGTCGACCAGATCCAGCGAACGTCAACCAGATCCACCAAACGTCAACCATATCCAACGAACATTAACCAGATCCAGCGAACGTCAACCAGATCCAGCGAACATTAACCAGATCCAACGAACGTCAACCAGATCCAACGAACATTTACCAGATCCTGCGAGCGTCAACCAGACCCAGCGAATGTCAGTCAGATCCAGCGAACATTAACCAGATCCAGCGAACGTCGACCAGATCCAGAGAACAGTAACCAGATCTAGCAAACGTCAACCAGATCCAGCGAACATTAACCAGACCCAGCGAGCGTCAACCAGATCCAACGAACATTAACTAGATCCAGCGAACGTCAACCAGAGCCAGCGAACGTCAACCAGATCCAGCGAACATTCTTCAAATGATGGGACGCAACTAATGCCATTAGCGTTGGCGTATAAAAACCATAACACTGAAAATTAAGAAAAATCTCGGCTGTTAAGACAAGTTTGACGAGGTTTTCATTGCTTCCGTTAATCTATGGAAGTGCTTTTCTACTTTTACATTACTGACCCCTTACATTTCCCTGATCTTCATAACCCTCCCCACTATCGACTCATAAATTATCAAAGAAAAAAAAAATAATGAACCCCAGTCACGCTTACCGCGTCTCAGGACAGTATGTTTTCACTGCAAAATGAAAACAGTGACGTTTCTGAGCGACTAAGGTGAGGTTCTTATACTTCACAATTACCATTATACATAGGTGCATCTATCTATCTACCTATTCACCACTGGAAAGAGAAGAAATAGGTGAATATTTACCTCTTCACGGTAAATTGAAGGTTCTGCATATATATATATATATATATATATATATATATATATATATATATATTTTTTTTTTTTTTTTTTTT
>JAYMFT010370320.1:0-24877 GCA_038088735.1 Panulirus argus
CACACTTTTGAAATTACGCTTTCCTATAGTGGCAAGTTTAATAGTATTTAATGATTATTTTTTTTTCTCTCTCGTTCAAGGAGAGAGATTTAGTCCTGTTTCGCCATCTCTGAACCTTGTAAATATATAATTTCTTTACACTTGTATGTATACTCACACACACACACACACACACACACTAAGCCAAGTATCCATTTAACGACCGGCCGTGAAGGGAGGAGGAACGTTTGTGTGGGGTTCCATCTCAGGAACATCTCCACTATTGTACAACTTTTTAAACTTCTGTATGCTGTCCGCATTTCCATGTTCATCACATACTGTCGTTTATTCCATGGATCCAATACTCTGTGCTTCATGTCATTCTGTGGGCCTCTAGTTGTTTTATTTTTGCATCTTTCGAAGAACTGTTCACTGTTCATTACACACTGGTTTTAAAACCTTAAACGTTGTGATCAAGTCATCCCTTAGTCTTTCCCCGTCCATAATGGATAAATTTAAGGTCTCGAACCTCTCACTTTAAATCTGCTTTTTTTTTTTATTCTGGTATCATCTTTGTGTTTCTTTTCCGGACCTTCTCTCTTGGTTCTTTGTGTCTCTTTAAGTGCGGTGGTCAAACGTGGGACATACATAATTTGTGACTGTCAGCACTAAAAGACACACGGTAAATTGCTTGAGAGAGAGAGAGAGAGAGAGTTTTCTGTGCGCTCGAGTGCGTGTGTTTGCATAAAAAGGCGGTTGTTGCACCCCCTCCAATACGAGACCCTCGCTGAAATTAATGTCAATTTTCTTGTCGGGAATTTCTAGTCATCTGTGCTAATGTCTGTCTTTTGGCCTGATGTAGTACATAGCAACTGACTCCAGCGTCATGTTTCTGAGGAATGTTGTACTACTTTACTGGCCCAGCACATTTGCATGATACACACACACTTGTAAATATAATTATCTCACTAAAGAAGACGAAACCTTTTTGATACGACGGTACGATCCCTGAGCACGACGGTACAACCCTTGTGCCTGACGGTGCATCCCTTGAACTCTCTGGTATTGCCTTTTTGAGCACGACGTTACGATCCTTGAGCGCGTTGCTGCAGCCCCTGAGCATGACGGTACGATCCTTAAACACGATGGTACACACCTTGAACTTGGCGGAACGACCCTTGGGTAGGGACGGATGGCAGTGTTGTCTCACGGGAGGATGGTGACGATAGGTAGTGCTGGCTTCTGTTAGGGTGGTAGTGTTGGCTCCTGGTATGGTAGTGGTGGGCGAGAATGGGTGGTGGTGGGTGGGACGGGCAGTGGTGATGGCTCCTGGTAGGATGATGGTAGACGGGGTTGTGAGTGGGCCAGGTGTAACCCCTTCCTGAAGCAGCCTTGAGGGAGCGGGGACTACCCCAGCAGGAGACAGTGGTGCCGACCCCGATTCGCCTTGACCCGCCCCACACCGCTCGGGGTTCTTCCTTCTCCTGCTGCTGCTGTTGCTGCACGCAGCCCTTGCTCTGTTGCACCCGTGCCCGCTGTTCCTGCTTTTGTATACACCCCATAATTTTCCTGCTGGTGCGTCTCGTGCTTGTGGCGTTGCCGGTACTTGCTTGTCTTTTGTACGTTTCTTTGCTCCAATTATCGCTGTAGCCCGTCCTTCTCCTCCGTGTGCTCGTCTTGCTCCTGTATAATGCTGTTACTTTAAACACTGCTGGCCCCGCTGCCTTGCTGTTGCTGAAATCTCCTTTCTGCTGTACGTCACCTGTTACTTATGTGATTTATAGTTTTGGTGTGGCGTGGCCCGTGAAGCGTGGCTAAAGTCGACAGAAGTGACTGTCTCGTCTGTCATCTGCTGCGGTCAGGAATAGCCTCAGCTGTTGGGGGAATCATGTCTGACCTTCCCTGTGGCACAGTCGGACCTGGACACGACACCTTACGTGTCAGTGACGGTGTCAGCAAGAGCATCAGGATCTGGAGAAGCCCCACCCTGTGGCGGAGTGTGGTCGGGGACTGCCACGGGAGCATTAGTTCTTAGCAGTATGTGGCAGGTGATGACCGCGTGTCACTAGACACAGCCAGCTGCACACACTCCTACCGCAGCCTCAGGTTGCCAGACCTCGTGATGTCACCGTGGTGTGCCACAGTCAGGGTCTCCGCCACTCAGCCTTCACCACGCTGAGGCATCCCAGGATCTTGCACTCTCCCCTGCACACCTGAAGCATGGTACTTCACCTTCCCTTAGGTGTGTATGAGAGTCCTCTCTTCTCTCTCACTCTGTATGCCTGTATGTCACTGTTTGCAGGTGTATACTTCGTGTATGTGTGTTAATTACATATGTGTAATAAACCACATATGTGTACTCTACGTGGAGGGAGTCCTACACTCGTGGAGCCCTATCTAACGAACCTTCTCTGGGGTAACACTCTGTGTAAAACTTACATATGTTGTCTGCATATACTGCTTCGTCTTTCAGTCTCTACCATTCACCCACCACTCTGGAACCATAAAAGTACTTCTCTACATTTTTTGCCGAAAACAAGTTTCTTACGGGTGTGTGTGTGTGTGTGTGTGTGCGTGTGTGTGTCAGCTTCCGGTGGAGGCTGTGGTGAAAGGATGGGCCCGTCACCCCGCGACCCCCGGCCGCCCTTCGGTCCCACCTTTAGGAACGGCAGCCTCACAGTGAGTCACTCTAGGGCAGCAGTGGAGGCCGCTTCCTGCACCACTATCCTCACCGGTCCTCCTGTTACTCCTTTCGGCTGGCACGTAGGGTCACCTCGCTCCTTCTGGTCACCCAGTTCCCCTGGCACCTCTGGTCACCCTACCTGCCTGGCTCTACCGGTCACCCAGTCCTTACGTCACCTCCGTGCACTCGGCCAGGGTCCTCATGGCTCACTTGTGAGGACCCGTGGGTCGGGTGTCATGCGGCAGGAGGACGGGTTAGCGACGCGTCTCCCAACATGTTTACGCCCACCGGAATGTTCAAGAATCAGCTGATTTTTTTTTTCACGTGACTTGATTTAAGTGATGATATCTCTCCTGACCGAGCAGCCAGTGTGCTGGAAGTGGCTAGGGTTACGCTGTCCACCGTTTGGTTAGCGGAGGTATCAGTACCTCTCTCCAGCATCCCCCTGAGGTAGGGAAGAAAGAATTCTACCTCCGTATTCCCAGCGTGTCATAGAAGGCGACTAAAAGGGGAGGGAGCCGGGGGGGGGGGCTGTAAATCCTCCCCTCCTGTTTTTGCTTTTCCAAGGGAAGGAACAGAGAAGGGGGTCAAGTGAGGATTTTCCCTCTAAGGCTCAGACCTCTGTTCTTAACGCTACCTCGCTAACGCGGGAAATGGCGAATATGTATGAAATTATATATAGATAGATAGATAGATATATGAGAGAGAGTGGGGTGGGAGAGGTAAGAATGAATACTGCCCTCTTAACCCCTACATGTCGAAGAAATTGACAAGGAGGAAGGCAGGAGCGGGGGACGAGGGGATTGTTCCCCTCCTGTATTACTTTCCCATAACAAGTAGCAGAGGAAGGAGCCAAGCGGGGATTTCCCCCCCTGGATTCGTCATCTTGCTCACCCGGGAAATCACGAACGTCTTTGCAAAATAGAAAAAAACAAATATATATATATATATATATATATATATATCTATATATATATATATATATAGTGAACAAGGGGGACATTAGTAGACTTAGAAATATAATTTGTGTTGAAAATAGCTTATGGATTATCTTTCGTAGGGTAGTAATGGAAGCAGACTTTCCTTACTGTGTTAGTACGGGCATGAATGGGAGTATTTGTCTGTTGATATTTACTTCTTGACTGTGATTGTACGACCCTTTGGGATGCTGGCCTGGCTTATTGATTGACCCTTAAGGGTCAGGTTAAAGGCCTGGTGGTTGTTTCGTGGTGTTCAAGAGCTTTAACCTCCATACTTACAGGATTGTACCGTCGTGCGTAACAAGTTAATACTGGAGGTGCTGGTCCGTCAGTAGTCAGGGTAAGGTACAGATGACAGAATTGGCTGGTCTTCGTAGTGGTTAGAGTAGCAACGTTGGCGCTCGTCCGTGCGACGGTTGAAAGGTGCGGTCAGTTGTAGTACTAATCCGGGCGTTAGTTGTCAGGTGCGATCAATGGAAGCGTTGGTAAGCGTGTTTGGGTTGACAGGTGCAGCCACTGGTCGTGTTGGAGGGTTTGCGTGTTGACAGGTGCGGCCACTGGTAGTGTTAGTAGGCGGGCCAGTGTTGCGGGCAGGTAGGGACGTACGGAGCAAGGAGAGGCGGCGGGGACCTGAACCCTGGGGTCTTCCTGGGTGATTAATATGTTTCACTTGTTTTGCCATCGTCTGTCATACCTGCCCATGCTGTCCTCTCCTACTGTACCTTGCCACCTCACCCGCCTGTGTTGCCATCCTCCACTGTACCCTGCTACCTCACCTGCCTGACGTCCTCACATGGGAGAAATATCACGTGTGTAAGATTTCTCCTGGTGTACTGGGTGTGTGTTGTGACCTCGTACCGGGATAAGTGAGGCACGCCTGGACTGGTAATTCCCATCTGTACTGCGTCCACCGGGGTTAAGTAAGACAGTAGATATTACGGGAGCTGCCGGGACCACTATATAATCTCCCCTGGTGTTACCACAGTGTCGTGGATTTGACTGTTCACAAGTAACACACAATGCCACTCGTGTTGCAAAACTACTCCAATAGAAATAGGTGGCGTGTGGTGATTACGTGGCGGGTGAGGCACCGTCGATGTTACATGGGTATCGGGGAGCCGCTCTCCGCTCTGTAAAGCCAGCCATGGACACGCCACGCACCACCTGCCTCTACACATCCTCACCTCAACTTCCTGTTGCTCAATACGTACTCTCTCTCTCTCTCTCTCTCTCTCTCTCAGTACCGCAAAATTTAAATGGTCGTTGTTTAAAGCCGGTCATGTTACAGTTTTTTCTTTTGGGAAGATCACTTTGCCAGACGAGCGAGGCAGTTAGACATCAGATCAGACTTGCAGTAACTGACGTGTCCGGTGGCACCAGTTACTCCCAGGAAGCTTTGTAGTGCACGGAGGCCAGCATCTCCTGCAGTACCCTAGGAATCCGTTCATAGCTTATCACAGTCCTGACAAGTGCACATATTTATCAACATTTTCTCCGTACGGTATGGAGGAGGGAAGGGTCATGGATCAGCGTACAGTGCACTTTTTGTACACGCATGACCGTGTTCATTGTGAACTGTCCCGTCGTGTGTTGGTGCTAACGTTCACCACACACTTAGTTCCTCGCCGCCTCGCCATGTATATGTCGTCAAGCCATGTTTTTATATCCATCCATCTGAGTCTGTGTATCTTTCTGTCTACCAAATGATGACGTGGCGAACCATCATTGCTATACATTATTGAAGCGAAGATGGCTCGACGTGTTTGAAAGCTGCGGACGGGGCCTCCTTGTGTAATGCCGCGGCACCATGCCGTAAGGCGAGTGTATTGGAACGCTATCCGAGCCGTATGGCCAGATGGAAGAAGTGGTAATTGTTCACTCACACGAGGAGGTTTGGATGACGAGTTTAACGAGCAGGTGACGTCTATGTATGTTGGAGGTTAGGAGTGAATTTGTTGTAGGTTGGAAGTAAGAGAGGTAGAAGTGGATAGTGAGTGTTGGAAGTTGGAAGTGAGTTAGGTGGATGCTGGTAGCGAAAGTGTTTGAGTTTGGTAGTGAGTGAATGTGTCGGAGGTTATGAGTAGATGAATGTGTTGGAGGTTATGAGTAGATGAATGTGTTGGAGGTTAAAGAGTGGGTGATTGTGTTGGAGGTTTGTAGTGACTGCTGGGGGTTGGGAGTGAGCGTGGTGGAGGTTGGTAATGAGTGTGTTGAATGTTTGTAGTGAAAGTATTGGAGGTTGGCAGTTAGAGTGTTGGAGATGATGGAGGGTCGTCTGGTGGTCAGCCGCGGCCAGGCTTGGCTCCAGGTTACGGTGATAAAGCCTAGGGTGGAATGTGCCGTATATGGCCGGTGGGGTCACCTTGAGGCCTGTACGCCGCTCCTGTCACGCCACAGCGGCAATCTCTGCCGCAGACGGTCCCATGTGACAGGTGGGGATGCCTGGCCGTTCCTGTCACGCCGTAGCTTTGGTCTTTGTCACAAACGGATCCGTGTGACAGATAGGGGCGTCTGGCCGCTCCTGTCACGCCGCAACTGTAATCTCGGCCACAAACGGCCCCCTATGATAGATGGGGATTCGTGGTCGCTCTTGTCGCGCCGCAGCCGCAGTCCCTGCTGAAGGCGGTCCCATGTTGCAGATGGGGACGCATGCTGGTGTGGTACACCTGAGCCTGTGCCGCACCTTGCACTGACTTGCGGCTATCTGGCCCGACCAGTTGAGTGGCTCCTTGTAGGTCAGGAGGCCTGATGGGTGCCACGCTCACCTCTCCTCCTCCTCCCTGCTGGAGCGAGTTAAGGGAAAGACGTCGGTTGGGAAGGGTGATAGCTCAGTGCAGTGAGGTGTGAGAGTGTTTGGTACAGCGTAAGGGAGAGATAGGGTAGGGGAGGGAGAGAGCCGTAACCCCACACCCCCACCCCTCGTTAAGTGTCAAGGTGGGCGTGTCCACGTTTCCGGTGAGGTGAGTGTGTTAGGTTCGTCTTGCGTTGGTTAACCACACCCATGACTCACCCTGAGGCCAGAGCACCAACAGCAGCAGCAGCGGCAGTTAGACACACAAGAAGGACGGTTGATACTGAATAGACAGTTCCTCACCCCAGGTGTACAGGGAGTATGAGGACGGAGAAAGTTTTGGTTGATTAAGTACGGGGGACGAGGACCATTCATGGTGTGACGGAGGGGCAGAAGGTGGTGAGGTATGTGCAGGACACTATTATGGCAGAGGGCGCCTCGGGAACAAAACAAATCCAGGTGCTCGTCAAGGCTCCAGCAAGGCCTGGTGCCCTGGATGACTTCCTCGTGAACATCCTCCACATGTGGCAGGAGTCCCTGGTTATGATCCTCCCCGTGCCAGTCTAAGTCTCTCTCCTCCACATACCTGCACAGGTTGATTTTGTGCCTTTATGCGCGCGTGTAAGGCTCAGGCATGTTTCAGCTATTCCATGTGTGCAACGCACTCGGACGTGTGACATGACACGAGTGAGAGCTTTTCTAGTCGCCTTGTCATGCCTCATTTTCACGTCCTCACTTTAGGTCTCCACTCTCTTTCCCTTCCCCACTCCCAAGATTCCTGGCCACTCCCATCCTCTCCTCTCGCTGTCAGATCCACCCTCGCGGCTGTGGTCCTCCGTGTCGTATGAGGTGGATGTGGTGAGCTGCCTCTGGCCGGCATGTCCTGCTGGCCTGCCGTTCCTTGTGGGTTATTGTTGACTCAGGGTGAGGTCGGTGCGGGCTCACTGCCTTCCCTCGACTCTGTCAACACTTGCCTGTATAAACTACTCTACACATTTAATTCCAGTTCCGCCCCAGAGGACAATAGATTTGCTTATGATTGAACTCCTGTATGACGTGGGATGGACGGCGATGAATCCTCGAACCTTAAACATAAACTCGGCCATTTGCTGTTCTTGTGGAGCTGGTGATGTTTGCGTGTGTGTGTGTGTATGTGTGGCAGCTGGGTGCAGGAGTGTGTACAGCCTGTTGCTCCTCACTCCAGCCTGACAACTGTTGTCAACCCTCGCCAGGTGTGGTCCCAATATTCTGACCTACTTGTAGTGGCCCTGTCCTGCTGACCTAGGCGCTGTCCGTTGTGCTCACCTACCTTAAGTGTCTCGCAGAGTCCTGAGCCAGCTGTGTAGTGTCCCAGCCGGAGCTGTAACTCAGATTTGGTGAAATCGTTCAATGACCACGGTGTGGTGGCCCCGAAGTGTTGACCAAGGTGTAGAGACCTTGATGTAGTGTCCTAGTTATGTTAGTCCCTAATACTACCCAAATTTGTGACCTGGATGTGGTTTCCCGAAGGTTGTGACTAGGCTGTCTCGTGCCCGCAAGGCTGTGACCAGGTGTTGCGTACGCATAGCTGTGGTCGGGTGTGGTGCATCCAAAAGTTATAACCAGGTCTGGTGTTTCCATAGTTTTGACCTCGTGTGATGTCTCCATTTCTGATCGTGTGTCGTGTCTTCAGTGTTGTTACCCATGTGACGTCCCCAAAGTTGACACTAGGTTTGATGTGATCAGAGTTGTGACTTTGTGTGGTAACCCTGTTGTGATGACCCAGTTATGGCGGTTGCCTCCTGGCTGGGTCAAGAGCACGGAAGGGAGGAAGGAAGGTAGGAAGGGAGGAGGGAAGGAAGGAAGGAAGGGAGGAGGGAAGGAAGCTTGCCTTTATTGGGGATTTTTGTGAAATAATTTTACGGCGAAGTTCCTTTATTGTGTGTTAGAGGGGAAGGCGCGGGTGTGTGTCGGAGGGTATTACGGGCGATGTGTTACAGGAAATGCCTTTGTAAGGGAACTTTATACGTGTACGCATTTCCGTATGTTTTAATGTATATATGTCTATTTTTACTTGTATTTTTGTTAGTTGGTGGATATGTGGATGGGTGATATATTTTTTTTCCTAATAGTAGTTTATGTGATTAATTTTTGTGTGTTACGGGGAGAGAGGTTAACACTGGTGTTGCTCCGTCCGTGTGTGTTTCTGTTTACTTTTGTTTGTGTGTGTGTGTGTGGTGTGTTGTGCTGTGGCTGGTCGGGATGACTGCTGTCCCTACTTTCACCGTGTCCCTCGCCACTGGGATCACCCCCGATGCTCCACTGCACCTGTTGCTGCTGCTGGGTTACTGGTGCTGTGGGTGCTGTCCCTCTACGGTTGCTGCTGCTACTTAGAACTGCTATTGCTGCGCTGGCCGCCTTGCGTCGTCCGAGGTGGAGGTTCTTGTCACCCCGCTCCATGGCGACCTCCCCAAACCCCCCCTCTCCACCTCGAACTTAACCCATTGAGCACGACTGTACGAGCTTGGGTATAATGGCCTGGTCTTTGACCTGATCCTTACAGGCCAAGTCCACGGTCACGCCATCATAGCGAAGGGTCGTCCAGTGGTAAGAGACAGGACCCCACGAGTGTATACAAGTCCCGCCTCGTACCGTAAAAGTTGGTAATTCACTATATTCATTCCCTTCTCTTATCCCCACGTACTGTTGATGGAGATATTGTGCACTCATGGCATGAGCAAGAACCGTGTGTGTGTATGTGTGTGTGTGTGTGTGTGTTATGCGGAAGGTGGAGGGAGGGAGTGAGGCAGACCCACAGACTGACACAAATGGATGGAATAGGAGGCGGGAGGCGCTGTTAGAATTAATTGTCATCTGTTTTATATGGAGGTTGTGTCCAAGCTGCCGCTAGCGAAGGACTTGTGTTGGGCCGTCCCGGGGAAGAGAGAGAGGGGTTAGTTGTGGTCAGTATGGTAATGTTATGACTTGGAGGGACGGACTGTGGTGCCACCGAGTATGGTTATGGCGTGTGCTGGTGGGGCCAGGTTTTGTAGAGGTTCGCATAATCGACGTCAACACCAGCACCTAGGAAGGTACACACATCCTCTGGCCCCAGGTGCTTGCTGGCCCCACAACCACCTAGTGTGGCAAACGTTGTTACAGGTCGCAGCGCACAGTGTAGGCCAGTTGCACACTGGCCTGCCACATTAGAGTGGATCAAGGATCAGCCACACTCCCTAGTGCAGCTGCATTCGACTTTACTGGCTCTCGTTGTTGTGTGTTCTGCTTTCCTGCCCACCTTTCCTCTTCCTGAACTTTGCATTTCCTTAACTTTTAGTTCTCCTCAGTTTTACGTTTCCTCGTCTTTACTACTTCTGTTCCTGTCAGGGTGACTTGCCTCAGCTTTTTCTTCTATCAGGTGTACTGTCTCCCACTTTTACGATATTTAAGCACATTCAGTGGTGACGTCTTAATTGCGTTTTTAGGACACATATTTGTTTGTTCGGTGTTTTCTTGTGTATTTATGCCTAGGTCGTCTTACCTTGACACAGTGAACTCTTACTGCTGTAAACCTGGCTTGTGTCCACGTACCCGAGAGAAACTGACAGGTAGTAAACATCTAGACTGGTGATTCGGACACAGTTCTTGACAGTACGAAATGCAGGCCAATGCAGTACATTCTCAGCGGTCAGATCTCCGTGTTCCTTCACGAGTATGTGAGGAGCTACCTGGTGGGGGAGGAGGTGCAGCTGTGGAGGGTAAATATTGCTAGTGTCACTGTTGTCCAATACGGAGTAGAGCAGAGAGAGAGAGCGAGAGATGAATTAGCGGAGAAACTGGAGGTTAGAGGGATGAAAGGAACAGATAGGGAGATGCAAGTGAGGAAAATATCTTGGCAGGGAAGAGGGAGAAAGTCCGGTGTTGTAAGGGAAGTGGAGATGGCAGGAGGCTCAGCACCTTGGCCAGGACACACGATGACCTTGGGAATAATTGAGACCGAGTTAGCAAGGTAGCAGTCGACCTTGACAACTGTTGAACTCTGCCGCATATGGGCCGGTGACTGCGGCCCCCTTGAGGCAGTGTTCCAGACCTGGCCCACACCAGACGCTTCCTGACAAGAGTGGCCTGGTCCTGCCTGTGGGTCACATCCTCCCAGCAACAGTGTGAGGGGCCCCTGCCGTGCGGGATGCCGCCCGCCCGATGGAACTACCACGCTCCTGCTGAGGGGGAGCCAGGGCCCCGAGTTGATGGATTTTAGTTGGGTGCTTAAAGAGAAAGTGAAAATTCTTACATTTTATTACATGAATGTTTTAAGTATTCGAAGTATAAAAAGTATATCAAGAGTTTTGTGAAGTAAGAGAGTAAGCAATTTAGGCCCGGCCTTGATGTGGACTCGTGTCCGTGACTGGAGCCCCCAACATAAAAGGAAGTTAACCAGATGTTTGATCATTTATGGGAGCTGAAGGTGATAAACTGAGCTCCAACCCAATGAAGAGCTCTGATGTGGTCACACTTCAGCCTTGCTGTTGACACAACTAATGAGGGGCGAGGTTCGGTATGCAACTGCGGATGGAGTGTCGGTGAGGAAGATTGTTTTACGAGAGGCACAGGGGATGAGGAGGAGGATAGGAATGTGGCGCTGAGGATGGGTGGCGTATAATGATAGAGGGAAGAAGCGGTGCGGCGCGGCGGGGAGATGGATGATGGCGGTGCGAGGTGTTGGGGAGGGCTACGTGTGGCAAGGGGGAGGGTGTGCTGTTGGGAGGATTAATGGCTTGGGTAAGGTGGGGACGGGTGTGCCTACGGTGGACAACATTCGGTGCTTCTATCCTTCACAGCCAGGTTGTCCCGCCCCACGACCCTCACCTTGGCCTTATGGGCACCTTAGACCTCTGCCCTGGTCTCAACAACACCGTCGACGGTGGTAACCTTTTCCCATGACCTCTGCCTGTTGGCACCCTGTCCGCCGGCTACCATCCCCATGACCTATACCTGGGCCCTTTGGCAGCTTACCTTCTGGTCAGCCGTGACCCCTACCTTGGCCTTACTCGTGCTAACGAACAACCTCACCAGGGATGCCTGGTGGCCGAGGTAGGGTACAGACACTGAAATCAGCCCGAGTTTCACACGACGGCAACCCACCTTATGACCTCTATGTAGGGCCATTTGGCACTGTGCATACTGACACCCTCCCCTTGAACTCTCCCTTAGCCTAATTGGCACCTTGGATTCCGGTCACCCACCCCCTCCCCCCGTCCGTACCGTGACCTTATTGGCACTGGTCACATGGCCTGTGCGTACACCTGCCATACTCTCGCTGACTTTCATTGTTCTCACTTTTTATCTAAGCGCCACCCCTTACATTTCAGGGCCTCCCCCTCAGTGATAAAGTGCAGTGTGTGTGATTACCGTCTGTGTGTTACTGGGTGAGTTACACACTCGTGTTGCCCCATCTCTTAACCTTGTATATATATATATATATATATATATATATATATATATATATATATATATACTATGTTTACTCGTGTGTACACACTCTTGCACCAGTCAAGACATAGTATTCATATTTCAAGAGTGTATTCGTAAAACAAAAGGAATCCGATGCTTACGTTTTTCAGGGGAAGGTGACAGCACTGTCCAGTGACTTGTCAAGACCTGACACGGAAGTGGACGCGGGATGCATAGAAACGAAACAAGTTATACCCACCGGAACTCATCTCGTTGTGGTCGGATCAAACCTGACCATTTTCTGTATGTAACTGTGTCATGGTTATTTTCTTAGCCCGTAGAGCAAGGCGGTGCTACCCTTCAGCACGTAGATATGGCCCTTGGGAATAATGATGATAAAAGATGTTCATAATTTGATGGCTTATAAATTTGGTACGGAAGGAGCTAGAGTAAATTATTCAGCAGTTAGGACAGGAGAGGCTGTTGTTTAACTATGGCTCTCAAGAGCAACCTAAAGTTGTCAATAAGTTGGACAAGTTGGTGGCGTAAACCAGACTTTCCAATAGTTCTGAAGCCTTGAGTGTGACGACGACTTCGTAGATGACACAACCCCTCTAGTATGACGACTTGACATCCTTGAATGTGACGACTTGAGTACGATGACTGACATCATTTCACCCTGGGGTCGGCATCGTCTTGAAGGGGTTTAAGTTCACGTATTCTTGGGGTTAAGTCGTGGTACACAGGGGGTTTAAGCCAGTGCTTAGAACCCCGTGATGATGGCACTATCGCTAATACGGAATGTGGTGCAAGTCTGTCGTCACGTGGAAAGCGTATTCCACGAACCAGCAGATCGTGCGTGTGTTCTAGTATATCTAAGTGATCAGTGAATAATAGTATATACAGTAGGTCTCCTAATATGATCGTACTACGCAGAATTTTTCCTTTGTTTTTGACATATTTTCACCTGATTCGGGATAGGTTGTGGCGACCTAATTGCTCATGAGATCGATATTATTTTATCATTTAGACATTATTCATTATGTTCGAGAAAGATTTAAACTTTTAACCACAAACTTGATGTTGAAGACTTCCTGGTGCGTCGCATATTATGCCCGGCTGAACCGGTCTCCTCTTTACGAGTCTGAAAAAAGAAAGATTAACTCTTTGCTTTGTCATGTGTTTGCCATGCATGCGCCGCCATCTTGATGACGTTTTCAGATCTGGTGGAAGTGTGTCAGAAACATGGGGAAGAAATCTTTACACAGTATTTGAAAGACGTTTATACTATGTTTGTACTGAAGTTTTTGGGTTGACGGTGTGACGTAATGCTTCCGCTTGATTCGGGATGAGGAATGGTTGGCGACCTTCTTCAGACGCGCTGCGCCATCTCCTGACTTGATGACGTACTACCACCAGATTTCGGATGGGTGGGCCGTCGGAGGAGCGACCCTGGTTATATAGACTGATGAAACCTGTGCTTCCCGGCTGGCTTGACTTCCGCTCGCCGCCGTCTGTTCCAAGGGCTTGTGGTTTCCTCCTTAGGTCTCATGTCACAGCGTAACGTCTGACGAGACTCGCCGATGGCTTTCAGGGTTGTTTAACGTCAAATAGTTTTGAATTTATTTTTCCACGGCCATTTTCACCGAGAGCTCAAACATTACGTGATAGTAAACAAAACAGGGACGAGGGAGCGCGGGGAAAAAAAGCATGCCAGGTGTTGCCATCGTGTTGCTGTTGCCTGTCTGTGGTCACCAAAATATTAGGTTGGCGAGCCCCGCAAACCGGTGGTGGCGAGGTGGAGTAGCCACGAGATCGGTTATCTCTGAATATGCAATGCCCTGAGCCGCGTCCTCAGTTACCTGGCCGTGGATCGCATGTCCCGGCTCCCTTACGTGACACACTCGAGTGCCGACAATACAGAGATCATGTAATGCATATGTCGGGACATGACGTGTTTCGGTATTTCTCATTTCCCTCTAGTATGTAAATTATTTTACAGAAGTGAAATTAGGTTCCTTTTTTTGTACTGTTAGCCGCAATCGGAAGTTAGGCAAGTCCTCTTCACAAGGCGTGCGAGTACGCAATCCTTCCTGGGTCTAACCTGAGCCCATTCCTTAGCATAATCCTATATGTATCTCTGGGCAGCCGTACAATCCATATCAGCTTGGGTAGACATTCCTGTGGACTGTGCTACACGCCATGCTACTGCATCTCTAGCACGATTGTTTATGTGAGGGTTTGTTTGTAAACAGGAAACTGAAGTTGAGATGTGCTGGCCAGACCTTAGGTTTTTTATGTACCTGTTCCGACCCATATTGGTTGCACCAAGAATGTTCGCCAGGCCGGAACGCGCCTCTGAAATGGATTTTATTCTCAAGCAGGCGCGTTATGATGAGACTTTCCTATGATATTTGTCGTGTTATATAAAAAAGAAAAACTCCTTCGAGACTCACAGCAGTTGGGGAGATGTGTGGCAATTCGTCAGAGCCACAGTGGACTTGGTACTAGCACTAGCAGGGGACTTTGTGCGTAGGTCTTGTCTGGCGAGGGTCAGTTCCGTTCCTAGGTATGGTGACCGGAGGCAGACCAGAGGCCCCTCCGTGCACCCGACCCCTGTTGCTGCTACTGCGTCCCGCCCTCCCCAACCCTAATTGCGCAGGGGACCTGGTCACCTAGGTAGGGGACGTGGCCCTAGTCAGGGAGACCGTCCCATCGTCGCCACGTTTTTCTAGCCTGGCCTTGGCTTGCCTTATACCACCTTGCAGGTTAGTGCCCAGCTAGTGGGTTAGCGCAGGCCCTCCCGCTGGCCAGGGGCCTGCTGCTTGCAGTCAGTTATGGTTAAGTGTCCGTGTGTGTCTGTAACTACTGATGCCGTCGCGTTAGTGTGCTGGTGAACGTCAACTCTGTGCGGTATCTTGTTCAGGAAGTTTAAAGTCGGTCTGTTTTATTTAACTGCTTTAATCTCAGTGGTGTTGTGTTTCGTAATGCGTCATCCTGCCCACTCCCCCGGGGCGTGTGAGCCTGCAGGTCGCCAGGGAGCGCCTCGCGGGGCGGGGCTCGGCTTTCAAAAGTGTTTTTATCGCGGGCGTGGTATTAGCACCGGGGAAATTATATTATATCTGGCAACCGGTTCCGTCTTCAGGGCTCCCCCTCCAGTCACCACCCTGTTGCCCCTCTCTTTCTCTCTCTCTCTTCCTACTTCTACCCCTCTCCCTTTTACTCTCTCTCTCTCTCTCTCTCTCTCTCTCTCTCTCTCTCTCTTGCTACCTTTACCCCTCTTCCTTTTACTGCCTCTTCTCCTCTGTCCTCCTGTCCCGCCATCTCTCTCTCTCTCTCCCACTTGTTCCTGCCTGGTCCTTGTCAGCTCATCCTTGTGCCTTTCTCCCTCTCCTCCCCTTCTTTCCGTTTCCTTTGTTTCTCCTTTTGCCATCCCTCCTTCCCCTTTAGCCCTCCTCCTCCTCCCTCCTTCCAAACCCACACCACTCAGGCCGCGGTCTCAGGACCCTGCCCTGCCCACCGCTTCTCTGTCCGCCTCTTTATATTCATCACATGCACAGTTATGGCATTAGGGAGTACACACTGCGCCACTTGAGGACGATGATTATGACCTCTGCGTATGATCGTCTGGTCTCTGACATGGTCCTTTAGGCTCGGGTCAAAGGCCTCCCCATCATGCCCAAGGGCCGTGGCATCATGCTCGCGGGACGTAACGTTGTGATCTGGGGTCAAATTCGTTAATGTACCAAATAAATGATTAAAGGAGTAAACGGTAAAAAAAAAAAAAAGCCAACATGTTTTAAAAACGTAACCGCACGAATGTGACTTGCGGAAACCGAAAGTCGAACCGCAACGTTTGACATGGACACCCTGTGACTCCTGATCCGTTAGTCATCATCCTGGGCACATGTTCTTGCTGGTCGTTAGAGCGATAGTAAAGGTTAGACTAAACGTTCTGGGTACTTCAGCGACTGGTCGGCATGTTTTATTTTGGCGACTGGTCGGCACTGATCGGACAATCGTTATTTTGGCGACTGGTGTCTTTTCGACATTGCCTACGTTCCCTTCCGTCACCTGTGAGTTACGTTAAGGTGGACTAGGATGGGGGGACCTGGGGATGGAGCCTCCCCGGTTTGGGGTCAGGTGAAGTTGGCTGTTGTGACTGTTTCCACCAAACACTTTCCCTTCACTTCAAATTTGCGAGAGGGTACGGACTCTCCCTCGACCTGGGTGGACTTTGTGCGATTGAAATGGATCTCTTCGCTATTGGTGTCTGTACCAATCTTGATGTTTGCAAAGAAAAAAGAAAAGAAAAAAAAAGTAGTTTCATAGGAAAAGTCAGTAAATCCTGTGATGAAAGGAAGATAAAGGGGTAAAAGAAATATAGATTTAGTGGCAGCATAATATTTGAACAACTGGTGCCCACTCGTCTTCGGAGTGACCTCTGTCTGAACAGAAAATTGTGTGCATAGTAACCAGAGATAAGTGAACACGGCCCTGTAGTAATGAGTAATTGAAGTCGGCGAGTGATTGTACGTTTGTTACGTTATGTAATGCATGTCATGTCTGGTTCGAGACATGATTATATAAATCACAGCACCCGCTGTGTTACCCGTGAGGGGTTTGCGGGGGATGGAGTGTGGCTGGTGGGCCTGGTGGGTCTTCTTATCTTCATGGGTCAGGCTAGTGTACAGTCAGGCTTTTAAGCCTCGTCGTTGACCTACTCTCTCATTCTCTCTCCCTCGCCCCTACAGTTTCTCCACCCTCCCCAAGTCTCGTAATATTCATAAATTTTATTTACTTTTCTCCTCTTCTCCTCCTCCAGCAACCTCAGTTTTTGGAAATTCATTTTTTCGTCTTGCTAAACTAAATGCCTCAACCCCGGCATCGTTTTCTGTCGTTTTGACGTTATTGTTGGTTGGGTTAACACATTTGTTTTCATATTTTGTTGCGTTACAATACAGATATTTTTCGAGGTTCCGATGCAATATGCAGTTAAAGAGGTTCTTCTTCCTTATGTAAATGTTGACATTTTAAGTTTTCAGAAGGTAGACTTTTTTTTTTCCAGTCATTGACAAAAGTCCACATCAAGGCCGTGGCCTAATTTAAATGTAAAGAAAATTATGACACGGAAAAAGAGAAGACAAGGGTAAAGTATTTACGAATTTTTGAGGACGGGAAAAACTTGTTTTTTCAAATGTCCCAGGTCATAGGTATTGGGAAGGACATGGGAAGGTAGAGAGAGAGTCCCAAAGCTTCGACGTGTAGGGAAAGAAACAGGTATCAAAACGGCCCACTTTTTTTTTTCCACAAAGAATTAAAATCACGATTCCATTACCCCGTCAGCACGCGGTTACGCCCTTTTGAATACCGAGTCCAGGACGTGTCGTCGTGGTGTAGGGAGGTGCCGTCGTGCCTGAGGGTTTTGAGGTGTTGCTGCGGGCCTGGCAGCGTGGAGGCAGCGAGCGTGGCTCTCGTGTGTCGGATCGTGTTCCTCCTCCTCGGCTTGATTATTTCTGCAACAAGTCCTGGGCCAGGCATTGTCGTGTTGGCCTTTCTAGCTGTCTCGTGACGATCCTCCTGGCCTTGTGTGTGTGTGTGTGTGATTTGTTATGTCAGGCTTCTCTGTATCCTTGTGTGCCTTGTGGATGTTCCTGTGTGTCGTCCCCCTTTTGTGTATGTTGTCTTGTGGTCTGTATTCATGCGCCTTGTGTGCACTCCCTCGCGTCCTTGTTGTGCTTGTGTTGTCTGGTGCATTCACACGTCCTTGGGGCATGTTTGTGTTGCCTGACGGTAGGCATTCATACGTCTTGCGGCCGATCCGTTACGTACTTGTGTGTTAGTGATCTGTGTTGTGTTAGGTGTTCACTGAGGTTTATTTCGTATCTTGCGGACTTCCTGGACCGTGGGCGCTTGAGTTTTGTGCCCGCCCTCGTCTTACCCGGTTCGTTCTTTTGTTTTTGAGGCTTGTTTTGGTGTATATGGTATTTATAGTTGTGTGTGGTTGTGTTCGTAAGTTGCTTATTTAGTGTTGTGTGTGTGTGTGTGTGTGTGTGTGTGTGTGTGTATGTTTGGTCTGTAGTGGTTTTACTTGTTCGTAGTTGGACTTGACTCCTTCCTTTTCGCCTCTTTCCTCCCAACCCACTTGGCTTCGTGATTTTGATTTTTGCCACAAAAGCGGCGAATTTACCGTGCATCCCTATGCATCCTGTAGGCGATGGCGCTGATAAGGAGGTCCAGGGACTGGGCCTCAATGACTTGAGTTACATTACATGTTGCATAATAAGAGAACTGTTGGCTCGCAAGGTCAGGGCGATAGTTGAACGAATCATAATAAGTTACGTAAAGTGAGTTGTTAACAAAGGCACCGTTGTATGGGGTATTTGATTAGTGAACTATTTACATATAAGCAAAGTTGGGATATTTTTCAGTTATCTTGCATAGAACATTGTTATGAAAAAAATGGTTGGACATATTTTTCAATCATTAGGAGTTATTATCTCCGAATTCACCAAATTTACAAGTCCTACTCACAGTGTTGCAGAATGAGAGTAATTCAGCTGAAAGCATATACTTATTTTCGCTTCAGTATCGTCAGGAAGAGCAAACTCTCATGAGTATCTGTGGCCCAGCCTGAGTCGGGTAACGACGTCAAGCTGATCCTCAAGTGGAACCATATATATAAAGTTGCTCTTGCATAATGTTATGGTGCTGGATGGATCTGCTTGTCTTGATTTCACTCGTTCTTGAGCTAAAAAGATTTTGTTCAGATTCTTTCTGGAATTTTTTTTATTTTTAAGGCTCCATGCTGGTATTTATAGGCTTGTGTTTTTGTATTAGTTCACTAGTCCTGTTATCCATTCTCAGCCCAACATGTGAAGGAATCCAGAAACTGTATATTGTTATACCTGTATCATTCTTCTGACACAAGCATAGTCCATTCATGCTGAAGGGGGTCTGATACTTAGTCACGTTATCTTTCTTGGAGACATAACAAATTTTAGGGCAGTGAGAATAGCAGACTTCAGTGTGGAGAGTAGATGCCCAGTTATTTCATTCTAAATAGCAACCATCAATGTGTGTTTACAATAGTAGCACTGCCGGGAGCCCCGGTGGTGTGTCCTGCAGACCCCCATCAGTATATATAACTGGTGAGAGATATGATCGGTGGTGATGGTATCAATGTGTCTAAGGGCGTCGTATGTGACTCTCAGCCTAAGTTCATTAACGCTGGTCACCCTCACTGTAGATTTGTCTTGGCCATCACCTCCACCCCTCGTGTCCTCAAGCTGGCCACCTCCACGAGCGACTTGATGTGGACATCTTCTCCAAGTCGATAAACTTTTTTAGTTACCCGAGTTTCAGCCACCTCTTTCCATCCCTGGTCCATTTCCTCGCTGCTTCCTCTCCGTCCATCCCGCTTTGCAGCCACTTGTGTCGCCTGCCGTCTGTAACAACCCCGGCACTTTCCTGCCGGGCCCTCACGACCGACTCGTGTGTGCGCGGACGTGTCTGTCTGCCTTTCAATGATCATATAGTTTTTATCCTTACGCCACACAGATGTTCATGCTATTGCCTAATTTAGCGAGGCATTTGCCTAATATGCTTGTTCATATTTAATGTGACTCGATGCTTACTGCACAGGTGAAGGTTCGTTCGAGTTTGTTAATGCCTTTACTGTTGTATGGGACCAGTGCTGTCTTTGTTTTTTGTTGATCAGGAAAAAAAAAGGGGGGGGGGCAGAGCATCTTGGGGGAAGGGGATGAAAGTTTAACGGAAGGTTGCGAGTTGAGGAAGTCTGCCGCCGCTTGCTGCTGCTGCAGAGGGAAAGACAGTGAGCCACTGAGACCCGTCTCCTTGTGGGTGCAAGTGTTGTCATCATGGGCCGGTGACGACTTCTCCACTGGGATGACTCACTTGGCTTTATTTTTTCTGTAGTATGCAGCAAGAGCAGATGAACAAGACACTTGTAAAATGTATTACTGAGATTGTTTAACCCAGGAAATAGTGTATACAGAATGTTGTTTAATGTTTATGAGTGTGAAACCAGTTGCATCTAGTACTGTTGTACTGTAAGCACCTCACCGCCCCATTTCTCTTGAGAATAATGTACTTTTTAATTAGATTCATTACATTAATACGGTATTACCATACATTGAGCTGCCTAGACACTACAGTGTACCGCAGACGTGGCTTCATGGTGCATGGCACTTTTCAAGAGGCCGAGACGCTGTACGTGTAAACCTGGAAGTCAGTGTAACAGGAAAAAGATGGCAGGGTGAGGTCCAGGGACAGGAGGCGCCAGGAGCAGGCAAGAGAGGAGGAAGGATGGTGTGACCAGTGAACCGAGTTTCGTCAGAGAACGGGTTGTGAGTGGAGCAGCTACGGAACTGGGAAGGAGGAGATGGGAGAGAAAGGGAGGGAGGGAGAGGTTCTTGATGACGCGCAGATATAAAGCGGAGGGAGGAGCTGTTGGCGAAGCGTGTAGATTAGATCTTATCAGGACACGGCCAGTGGGGGTTGGGATGTTCCTGCCGGGCTGTGGAAAGATTCGCGGGGACTTGGTCCGTGGAAACATGATGTCTGAATCAGCAGTGCGAGAGTTGTGGACACAAGTAGGTTATAATCTTTTATCGTGAGATGCTCCTTCAGCTCCAAGGCTGTGCTACATTCAGTAACAGGGACAGGATGAACTTCTGTCGAGAGAAAAGTTCTTCGAGGAGAAAATATATGTGCTATTGCAGCAGTGAAGTTAAGATGCATGGGGGGTGATTATCCTGCATAGTAGTTGACCAAGAATGATCTGAGGAAAGTACAGTGACTAACGCTGGCTTAAGGGACAAAATTGCGTTCTGAATTAGCTGCAATGTCTTTACTTACCCCAGTCACATCCATGATAGGTCCGTGTCTCAGACTGGCACAGCAGGAGAGAAGTGTCTGTGGATGATTACCAACAGAGTTGAGGGCATGACCTGAATGGAAGAATTCGATGGAAAATATGATTTGGGGAACCACAGTGCTCACGTTCCATCTAGGTGAAGTAAATCTAGCGAACTTAGATCTAAGAAGGAAAGGACTAACACCAATGGATTTTAACAGAAAAGTCACCTCGGTTAAGACCATGTTGTTATATCCGTAGCACGACAGGACGACCCTTGGGTATGATCCCGATTCCTCTATCAAGGAATAAAGTATTGAAACTGAACTGAACTGATGGCCCGACTTCATCTGAAACCTTAAGGGTCTGGTCAAGGCCAGAATATTATACCCACGAGGGTTACCGCTGTGTTCAAGAGTTCAAGTTATGTTGCAGGTAGGGCAATGGAATTATTTTATTTCGGGTTGATAGCATTGCCTGCGTACGGAGCGTGTGTATTAGCACTATTCAGTCGTTTGTAAGCAGTTTATATAGAATTGGGACCAGAAGGACTGTCCTCTGTGTGGAGCGATATACAGTGTTTCTTTGTACATCTTATTGCGTCACATGGTGAAGTTAAATCTTTTATTATAATTGTAGAAAGGACTTCCATACGATCATGTAAGTACTGTAGTTAATCATTTTTGGTTTGATGTACAGCCCGAACAAGGGCCGAGTTAATCTCTCGACCATTGTGATGAAAACATTATATAATGACCTGACTCTGTGTAGCCGCCTTCTGTGCCATCATGACCTCCGTATGGCTCCATCTTGTCTCACCCACTGAGTAAAGAAATAAGATTCCTGCAAGATAACGAATAACCTTTTAGGACGCGAGATATCAAACCTCAACATTTATCATTTATGCGACATGAACGGGTCGCCTCCCGCCGCTCGAGATATTTATCATACAGATTTAATGGCTCGTAAACATGATCAAGTTTCATTAATCATTTGGTTACGATTGCCAGGTTGTCCTGTTTGTTGATCGTGCCGAGGATGCGAAGGCATCAGACTTGACATAGTGGGTTCGGCCACCCTGATCGATGGCTGGGTCTCACACTAAAGGGATTGGGTCATTATTATTCACAGTGTTGAAATATGTCTCCCCAGCTATTACGTCATCATGTTAAAGGGAAGAAAGCATCACACGAGAGGAGCGAATCTCTCTCTCTCTTTCTCTCTCTCTGTGCATATATTAATTCAGCCACCTGTAATACCCTGCTGTCACCTCGTCCCACGCCGCCCCCGTCCATCTAGCGCACCGTCCGTGCCTTCATGGTGAGAGGGCAGTGCCTGGCTGGTGGCGTCCCACAGGGCTGCCTTCCTGGCTCCTCTTGTGGGAGTCGGGGGCATTGCATAGCGCCTTCCTCCAGCTTTCTCCCCATGGCGCCGTGCCACAACATTGCGCGACGCGCCGAATTAGAAAGTCCAGTTGACAGACCCGGCCGGAGTGCCTCGCCCGCCTCATGCAACACCCGTGGCTCGTCTCCTCATCAAGCCTCCCCCGTCCTTCTCCCCGCCTTCCAACAACCTGCCTTCGCCTGTGCCCGGTCAGCCGTGTGCCCGTCTTGTGTGTAGGCCGGGTATAGTGGGGTTGTCCAGCGGCGGGGCAGGCAGAAGTCTGGGTGGGCGTCCGATCCGGGCTGCCATGGGGCTGGTTGGCAGGGAGGGCCATGTGTGTCTGATCCGGGCTTCTGTTTCAGCCCGGGGGAGCGGGCTGGTAGGCGACCAGGGCGGCCACCAGCCAGCCATCACAGCCCCGGCCAGCCGTCAGTCCGTCTTGCCTCACTCAACACGACCTGCCTCCACACTCCCTCCGATGCCCACCCACGCTTCTTATTACTACACTGATAATCGTTTTATCAACGCCAGCTGGCATGTATTTCCATTTGGAATAATACATTAGATCTCTCTCTCTCTCTCTCTCTCTCTCTCTCTCTCTCTCTCACCTATTTATTCACTGCGTCTTTACTACTGTGCGTGCGTTGGACTTAGGGGCTTTCACCAGCTAGAGGTCATTTAAGCCAGACACCCTTACACACATCAAACACAATATCTAAATATTGTATGTCTATATGAACACGAGAGACAGAACACACGGTAAGACGAGCAATTAACCCCCGGTCTTGGACAGGCATCTTGTAGGCTTTTGGCTCAATAACGTGTGGCAGGCGTGTGTGTGAGCGTCGTCCATAATGGCGCTCATTTACATAACACTAAAGTTTGCTTGTAAGTTGTTTGTCCGTGTGGGTGGTGGTGGCCTTGTCACCCTCGGCTGGCCTTTCCCCTCCCCGGACTGCTTCTCTCCACCCCACCCATGCTCCCTCCCCGTCCTGTGGCACCCCTCCTATTCCCGCTCCTCCTGAATATTTCCTCCCTCTCCCACGCCCTCCCGCGCCCTCTGCCGACTGTTTTGGTTGACAGCGTTGTCGTTATTATGATGGCTGGCTTCTCCCTTCTTGGTCCCTTCACAGCTGCCTTGGCCCCACACACACACTGCTGGCCTCACTTATCTCACTTAGCCTGGACCCACACACACTACTGGCCTCACTTATCCCTCTCATACCCTGGCGGCCCCACACACACACTGTTGGCCCCACACACACTACTGTCCCCACACATTCTGCTCCTCTCGCTGGCCTCCTGGCCTTCGAGCTGTCATATGCTGGTCACATACACACACATTACTGCTCCTGCATTTTACGGTACGTTTTGTTGTGTACAAGAATATCATTAGCAAAACTAATAATGGACCTAATTTCAGTAATGTCTTGAACAAGTTGGGGCAAAGTATTCCACCTTGAGGAGTGCCAAGCAGCATGTCTTTCACTTTACTTCTCACGGGATGAGTAATGAGGTGCTCAGTTAACTTGCCGGGGATACTGGCACAAGTCAGAATACTACTCCAACTGGCCCCTCACTCCGCTACCACACACACACACACACACACACACACAGACACACACACACGCCATTGCACTTGGAGACAGCAGCCTCTAGCGGCCTCTATTGATTATCGGCAGAGATCTATTACCTTCAGTGGCCAGTGTTTGCTTCCTGCTTTGCCCGCAGGTTGTGTGCTTTTCTTGTACATTGCCGTCTTTCCTACCGCCGTATTGCTCCTGCCTCCTTGTGTCCTTCACCCTGCCGCACCACACACATCCTGCGGCCGGGTGCTGGGAGCGAGGCGTCATCTCAGGGCGGGTGGAGCAGCAGGCCGGAAGGAGAGCGGCAGAAGGGGCCAGAGGGTTCCTGGAGGGGACGGAGCGGGACCGTGTTGATGGAGGGGAGCGGCAGGGCTCGCGGTCACCCACAGGCCCAGCTGGGGGAGAGAAGCGCCCCCTCTCTCTCCCCACACCCCCTCCCTAGACTTTTTTTTTTCAGGAAGGGGAATCAGTTGGAGAGGATTACTGCGGGTGAGTGCAGAAGCGAGGGAGGGCGTGGTTGGGGGTGTGTGACAGAGGAACAGGGAAGTGGAGGGAGGGGCAGGGTAGTGTTTGTGGAGGGAAGTAGAATGTATGCTAAAGGGAGAGGAGGGCGCTGGGGAGTATGGTGGAGGGTGTGGCGGAGGGTCACGGGCCACCGCTGCGGGTAATGGCATTAGGGGGTTGGGGCACGCATTTGACACCCCCCACCACACACACACACAGCCTACTGCCAGCCTCCCTCGGCCACCGTGGCTCCCTCCTCCCACAGCCCAGTGCTAGCCTAGCCTAACCAACGAGCGCCACGGGCGTAAAACGAACGAACCAGTGTCTCTCGTGAGTCGTTGCTCGTGTTTTCTTCGTCTCGGAATATCCTTCTGGTGTTTGGGAAATTTTGGTTCGAGCCCAGCAACGTGCTACATTCAGCGGTGACATTCGTGTTCAGAAAACTTTAAAATCTTTATTTGCATTCTGTAGAGTCTAAGAAAGTTATTTACCAAGGGAATCTACTCTCTACCTTACACGTGTCTAGCCTCAGGGGAGATTGGTACATGTGCTGACTGGCTGATGCTGGCTGGCCTATGTCAGCACTCGTGATGCCACTGAGCTCTCTCTCTCTCTCTCTCTCTCTCTCTCTCTCTCTCTCTCGACTAAAAGCCACCCTTAATG
>JAYMFT010370320.1:24887-37435 GCA_038088735.1 Panulirus argus
CTATCTATCTATCTATCTATCTATCTATCTATCTCTATCTATCTATCTATCTATCTATCGACTAAAAACCACCCTTAATGTATATGGCACTTGTCCGATTTATTTGCTGGAATCCCGGAATCTCCTTTGAGATACAAAATGATACATATTAATATGCTGGAAGACGTTCTTTGATGACACATAGGCTGGAACTGTTAAATCAGTAACGAAGGAAAGGTATAACAAAAAGAAAGAAAATACAGTTTGTGTATGGCAACGATGCCACAGGTCAATTATAGCAGAGTTGCTATGAAAGACAATGGATTCAGTAAATGGAGTTACGAAGTAAGTAATGTATGGTATAGAAATGGTTTTGTTGGGAGAACTTGATGTATCGAAGAGGATGGTGTTAGATATTACTGAGGCTACAAAACGTAACCTCCAAAGGTGATCAAGGTCTCGAGAAGTGGTAAAAAGGAGTTACAACCAAGACAGAACCAATGTAATGGAAATGAATACTAAAGAAGTCCTTCTGGTGGAAAGTTGCATGAGAAAAGTTAAACGGGGGGAAGCTTATAGAAACTGAAGACATAGTTACTCGAGTATTGATTAACAAGTGTAAGTGAGAGGAATGTGTAGGCCTCGTAGTGGGTTTGGCAGACGATGAAGACGCTGGTAGATGTGTTTGGCAGACTGTGGAAGCGCTGGTAAGCGTGTGTGGTAGATGGTGGAGGCGCTGGTAGGCTTGTGTGTGTATGTGTTTGTGGAGGGATCTTTCAAACAGGGTTACGCGGTCAACTGACACTCACATACACACAAAAAATGAGGGATAGATGTTCGACGGAGTTGGCCAACATGTGGCCGTAGGCGGGGTTACTGTCTGTGCGGAGGACGAGTCTTCGTCACCACTTCCAAGAGAGGAAGTCTCGCTGCTCACTCACGCTTTCTGGTATAAATAATAAGTAATAATGATAATGGGAGAGTTGAGAGAGAGAGAGAGAGAGAACTGGCCACATGGTGTCGTAGTGGCTTGACATGTCCGGTGTGATCCTGTATCGCGAGTGCTAACCCTGTTATCATGTTTATATTATGGAAACCTCCTTAACTGTTTGTGTCAACAGTGTTAGGTTGGGTGTACGACACACTGCCTGGCCCACGCACAAGGGGTGCACACTGTCACCGAACAAGCACAAGTACACACTGATAAACCAGAGGTATACAAGGTAATCAAGTGGTTAATGTAAATGGTGATTGTTTTCCTGGACGTGTGAGGATTGTGATGCGAGATGCGCCTGAGGACGGGGGCCGCCATTGCGAAAGCATGGAACCTTACGGTACAGCGAAACGGGAGGCTTGTGGTGGGGTGGTGGTGGAGTCGACACAAGGAGTCTGTTTCACCACTATGGTTGTTGACTCTGTACATGGTGGAGGCGACTTGGCCGGCCGTTTATGTTACTGTAGGGCTGTGATTCACCGCCGCTGGGGCTCAGAGAGAATCTCCTGATGACTCACAGGACAGAAGGGAATTTGGTTATTGTTCCGACGGTCACAGGATTAGCATGGGACACACCACAGGAAACTTGTCCCTGCTAGCGGCAAAAGCAAACGGAGCTGATCTTTGAAGGGTCAGATATTGGTGTAATATTCTCGAGAGCCGAGCCAATATTAGGCTAGGATCGCCTGAGTGGGATATGAGGTTATTTCAGACCTGTGAACGTACGGCTAACGAGGACGAGGAAACAGGGGAGGAGAAGTGATCCGTGAAGGGGATTTGCTCCTGGTGGTGCAGATGGCGGGAATGTGCAAGTGCTGAGGATTGGAAGGCTGACGACGACCTCACAATACCAGTATGAATCATGTGCGTACATGGGACAGACTGATGATAGATGACCTGATGCTTTGTCACTTGCACCTTGGTTAAGGTCATTCTCTGGCTTAAGAAAGGCCTTTTTGGCCATCTAGTCACCTTCGTCCAAACAACTGAACCCGGTTCGACAGGAAATCCAGAGGAACTGTATGCCAAGCCCTTTGTCTTATGAGTTAGCAAGTAGGGCTTGTATGCGGATGATGATAATGATATTACATAATCGTGTAAGACTTAAAAAATCTACTTTGGGATGAGATGTGATGAAGCCATGATGTGAATTGTAAAGTACTCCAGTGCCTTGTTGGAGCCCCAGTGGGTGTGCTGTCCTGTTGCTAAGACGTACACTGTAGGTACGGGTTCTTCCAGCTTTTGTTGTGTATGACTCACACACAGCTGGTCCTTACCTTCCGTTGTTAAAACCTGTCAGCTAACGCTAGTTTGCGTTTTAGAGGCAGGTCATGATACTCTGCCATTTCCGAGGTTAGACTTATTCTTACCATCTCTTAGAGTTATAGATCGACAATAGCTGACCTTATGCGTTTTAGACAAACTTTTATTTTTTAGTTTGATGCGGTAAGGTCTACAGTCTTGGCAGTTCATACCACTAATGTTAAGGTATACGAGGTTAGATTATATTTGGTGAGGTTTATGTTTGTGTGAGACAAGGGTATATGCCGAAGGACAGTAACAGTAACGTTAGTTTCTTTTGTTGTAGACAGAAACAGGAGATGAGAACAGTCTGATATTAAGAGGGGAGGACGGAGCAGGAAGATTTAAAGTGTGACAAGGGCCGTGAAGGGGGAAGATTCTGGCGCAAGAGGAGAGCCTGAAGGAAGGTAAAGGGGTCGACACGGAGGGAGGCAGCCTGTGAAGTACTACACATACGTGAACTGCCTAGGGAATGATGTACAGGAGCCGCCTCTCCCTCACTCTTTCACCTCCCCAGGAAGTGCGATAATTATTATCACAAGAAATGGTTCCACCGTGAGACACGCCATAGACCCTGATTATGGGTGGCGAGGGCTCGTCCATCGGCCTCTTCACAGTGAAAGTGAAATCAGGTGACGAGGCGTGGCGGCGGCGGTGACCCACCCGGGGGCCTCGTGTCTGCCTCCTCACACATAGTAGACTGACTCCTGCTGCATCAGCGGTGGCGATTGTGTGAAGACTGTTGAAACCAGAGGTAATTTAGCGTCTGCTGGAGCCATGGTCTACCCCTGCCAGTTGAGGAAGGGTGGGGTGTACAGAGAAGACACGCATCATGTTCAAGGTTATAGCATATTCCTCTTAGTGGACATTCCATCCTACTTCTGATATGGATGTAATTGCACAACGGATATGTGTGTGTGTGTGTGTGTGTATGTGTGCGCGCGTGTTAATATGTGTGTATATCTGCAGATGTATATCAAAGTGTATTTCAGTATGTGGGTACCTGAGAGTGGAGAATGTGGTTGGTTGCTAGGAGGAAAACGAATGGAGGAAGCGTAAGGGGAAGTGAGTGAGAGGAAGTGAGAGCGAGGCCGGGTGTGAGGGTAAGGACCCTTCCCCCTCACGTGGGAGTAATGCACCGTGATAATGAGGGTCGCTAGAGACGCCCAGTACTGCCAATTATTGATCGTCCCAGCTCGGTAGTTAGGACAGTGGCGGCGCCTCCATGGCTGCCACACACTGGCTCACCCCCCGCTTCCCTCGCCCTCTGACCGGTTTGAATACTGAGAAGACGCGGGCGGGTTCACGTGGCGCAACTGGTGAGCAGACACTTGTGCCCGCCCGGGCTGCCTCCGGGGCTCTCCCCGCTGCACTTGCTGCCGCCTGCTACGGGAATAAGTGGTTGGAACACCCTTGTTTTGGGCGTCTGCTTGAGGCTGTTTCCCTCGTGTGTTAGCCAGATCCTCAGGCGATCCAGAATGGAAACGCGAAAATTCCCACACCGTGAGAGGCCACAGAGAAGTCATCCCTGGGAACAGTGGGAGACAGATTGCTATCCGTGTGTCTCTTGTGTGCATTAGAGGGCGACTAAGAGAGGCAGAAAATCCTCCCCTCTTATATTAATTATGATCTCACTATTTAAAAGTGTGAACAGAGCTAAGCGAAATGATTTTCACTAAGACTTACTCCTTACTTTCTCACGCAACCTCTTCCACGTCGGGAAAAGTAAGCAGGTGTTTAAGAAAGAAGTAAAGTCACCTGGATACTGTAATTTGACCGGCCAGTCCGTTGCCTAGGTACGTTGTTTAACAGTGGAAGTCGTTTCTTAGTCGTAAATGAGACGCGCCTGTGTTAAATACGGAGCTGAGTGGACGTCAGCATGTTCACCGAGATCTGGAGTCAACTGCATTACCAGAAGCTCAACCAGCCTGTATGTGTAGGACTGGGGACACCGCCAGCCTGTATGCGGAGGACTGGGGACACCCGCGTTCCCGGGACACCACTAGCCTTTATGTGGAGGGCTGGGGACACCGCCAGCCTGTGTGTGTAGGGCTAGGGACACCCGCGTTTCAGGGACACCACTAGCCTGTATGTGGAGGGCTAGGGACACCCGCGTTCCCGGGACACCACAAGCCATTATGTGGAGGGCTGGGGTCACCGCCAGCCTGTGTGTGGAGAGATGGGGACACCCGCGTTCCAGGGACTCCACCAGTCTATATATGGAGGGCTGGGGACACCCGCGTTCCAGGGACACCACTAGCCATTATGTGGAGGGCTGGGGACACCCGCGTTCCAGAGACAGCACTAGCCTGTATGTGGAGGGCTGGGGTCACCACCAGCCTTTATGTGGAGGGCTGGGGACACCCGCGTTCCATAGACACCACCAGCCTGTATGTAGAGAACTGGGGGACACCGCCAGCCTTATGTGGAGGGTTGGGGACACCCGCGTTCCAGGGACACCAATAACCATTATGTGGAGGGCTGGGAACACCACCAGCTTGTGTGTGGAGGGCTGGGGACACCCGTGTTCCGGGGACACCACCAGTCTGTACACGTATGTGGAGAGCTGGGGATACCCGCGTTCCAGGGCACGACACCAGCTTTTATAAGAGGGTGTGGGAGCTCATTCTTTTGTCTCATCTTGTGACCTCTTCTACCGACTCTTGTAGGAGCCGCAGTGTTTCGTTACGTAATGCCAGATAAAGTATAAGACTGTATATCGTGTGTATGACTTCTCTGCCTTGGTAATGTGGAGAGTAATATGGTGGGTCGGGCCTGCCTCGGGGATGATGTGTGGAGGGCACAAGCTGAGCACCCGTGGCACGAACGGCAGTCAGCAGGGCGGCTGTTACCCTCCGGGAGGTAGTAGTGGTGGTAGCCCACGCTAGCGTCCTCCCGCGCCCTCCACACTAGCCCTCCCTCGCGTTGCACCGTATTATGTAGTCATGACGCGGAAGATACCGTCACTTCGGCCTTAAGCAAGAAAGAAAGACAAAAAATTATTGGTGTCTCCCACAAATGGTAAAATTGCTAATCATGCCTCTATCCCCCGGCCTCCCCCTCCTCCTCCCCATGTCTTGCCGCGCTGCGTGGTAACTTCGTATGCCATATTGGAATAGACATTGTTATTTTATGTGACTCTTAGGTATGAATGACGTAAGTTTTATAAAGTAATTCTGTAGTTTCGTTTTAATCAGTGTTTTAATTACAGATGCAGTGTGGCAATTGAGGCTTCAAAACAGGGGCACATAAACCTTAACCAGCAACTGCTACTCGGGCCGGGGGAGGTCTCGGGTAAAACTGGCACATGTGTTCATTCAGTAGCTTGCCACCGCGGCGTTTGGCTGAAGGTGTTTTCTCTTTCCGCGTGCAGACAGGGTTAGTGTTGTGGCTGCCCTCTCTCCTCGCTTCCACCATGACTGATAAATCATTTATTACAGACTTTGGAAGAAATACTTGATGTACTTAACAGTCATGGTGTCTTCCTGTACAAAAACCGATTCTGTCTTATTCCGATTCGAGACAGGGTTGGGGATAGTGCAAGGTGACGTTTGCCTATCCTTACAATCACTTTGAAAACTAGAACTTCAATGTTACTGCGAATATTAGCGTAAAGTAATTGTTGAAGTGAGGCAAGCGGTTGGATCCCAGTGTCAGTAATACATGGATGTACCAAGTGTGGAATTGATTAGTTTCTCTGTACATTTAGTGAACTGAATGTGATCATACTGGTGTTGAACCAAATGTAAACTCGAATTCGCTTTGAACATCAACTTGAATCGTAGTTTATAAGTATATGAGTGAAGACCCGACGTTTTCGTGTACTTGTGCATAATAAACTTCGCATGTTCATCAGTGTAGAATTGAATAATGGTCGCGGTACTTAACAGTAGACCCGACCCGACGTATTAACATGCACACCAGTGAAGACTCGACATGGCACATTCACCGTGTTCCTGTACACCGATATGGAACTGATCATCCTTTAGATGTACTGTATACTAGTGTTGGACAAACAAATGTGGACCCCGAATAGTGTACCCTACCCGCCCGTGTTCAGGCATACACATCACTGTGATGTTCACATGTACACCAGCCGTTTCTTCACGTGTATACCTTTGTAGACTAAACCAGTGTTCATTTACATACAGGTGTTGCGAGCTTAGAATAGACCAGCTTTCCTGTGTACATCACTGGTGAACACACGACTGTTCTTGTGTACACCAGTGGTGAACTGAACAATGTTCGTTTGTACGTAATTGGTGAACCGAGCAATGTTCTTGTGGATACCAATGTAGACTAGACTATTGATAAATATATACACAATACTGTAGCCTGTACTTATGCTGATCCGCACACCATTGTAAACCAAGTATGTGTCTGGGTCAGTATGTACTTGTGTGTGTTGGTTTTTTGGGCCCGGTGTAAGGGAGAGAGATTACCTTGTTAGTTTTGCTTTCCGAGTGTATGGGTCATTGGCTCCCCTTTTTTTTTTTTTATATAAGGGGGACGTTATGTGGATGATAGATTCCTATGTTGGATTCGTAGGCCATGTGTGGGTGCTAGACTCCTAAGTAGGTTTTTTGTGGGGGCCGGATGTATGGGTAATAGATTCTCATGCTGGTTTTGTGGGTCGTATGTGTGAATGATGGATTCCCTTGCTAGTTTATGTGGGCTGGGTGTTTGTATGGACATTCATGCTGGTTATGTGGTCCTTTTTGGGGGGGAGAGGGCAGGCGGGGGGAGACTCCCATGCTGATTTTGAGTTCCAGGTATATGGGGAAGAGACTCCTATTATGGTTTGTGGCCAGGTGTATCCAAGGCGATACACAGGCTGGTATATAGACAATAATGTTTCACTGGGTGTAAAATATGTTTCTCGTCATCATCCTAAACATATCTTAGACTCTACTGTATTTAGTTTATAATTAAGATAAGAAATGCATTAATTAAGGCCCTGAATTCACTAAATATGTATTGTCTGGCTCAGCACAGTTCCCCGGGCCGTAGTGGTGATTGCGTTATATGACTCTATTGATATGTGCATCAATATCTGAACCTCCTCAAGCCCGACGGTACGATGGCCTAATCAGGTCAGAGGTCACGCCCACACACCCAAGGGGTCAGGGTATTTTTATGAATGCTCTTTTCAGTCCGGTGTCACTGGACATAAACTAGTTTGACCCTCGGCTCCAACCTGTACCTCTAGAACGCAACCCTTCTAGGATCTGTTTTTGTACTCTCTATCCCTCCAGTTTCCGTAAAATTCATCAGTTTTGTTACCCGCTCGGATTTTACCTGTTTCCCCATTTTATTTCACCCTCACGGATATGAGAGAGAGGGTCGTTGCCCCCTGACCCATCTCTACAGCTCTGTTCACTGTACTTCAGGCTCACACGACGCTTACTGTTTTATGAGAGCCGGATTTGTGCTGGCTGGAAGGATGGCAAAGACCTGAGAAATCTTGCTAGACAACAGGCTACTGTAAGTGCTCGTATCGTCCACGATCCTGTTATCGTCAGTCCAGTGTTGTACCTGTGTGTGCAGTGCTTTGATGGTGGTGATGATAGTTTATTGATTTAGCTGCAGTCAAAGGCTTGAGGCTACAGAGAAAATCCTGTCTGAAAACAGGGTAACATTGTTGTTGTGACCGCTTTGTCTGTGTTCACTTAGGTCAATGAAGCACTCTGAATTGAATTAAACAGAAAATACTCGAAACTCAAATAGTTGAACTGTGAAAAGGGAGAGGGATTTAGAAAACATGTTTTTTTTATACAAATACTAATTAGTGTTGCACGGCTATAAAAAGAGCGGTGGGGGTAAACAAACATTCTCCATATAAATATTTGAGATGGGGTTGGTCTTACAGCGGTCTCTATGAAGTGCGTTGGGCTCGATGCAGTTGCGGTGCCGAACCGCAGCTAAGGGACAAGGGATCTCAGGTGGCAGATGACGGTGGCGGGGTAGTGCTGTAGTTTCTTTCCCGCTATCGGATTGCGGCTAGGCGAAGGTTGAAGTGAGTCCAGAGGACCAGATTGTTAAATGTCTCTTGATAGGCGATGATAGAGGGACCGAAGATGATCATCCATGCTCTTCCTATGTCTTTGCTAGTGACACCTGTTGTGTGGCAGATGAGATGATGGACCAGGCGGGGGAGGCGTAGGCGTGTTGGGCAAGAATGAAAGTTGCGTAGGTGTTCGCTAGTTCATGTGCTGGGAGTGCAAGGGTGATGAAACGATAGTTGGACGATTTTCTGTTGGTAGTGACATGTTCCGTCCACTTTAATTTAAAGTCCGGAGAGAGAGAGAGAGAGAGAGAGAGGCTTGATAGACTGAACAACCTGGAGGTGGATGGGACTTAGCGAGACACGAGTGGGTGGGACAGGGACGGAGGATGGATGACTGTGGTTTAGGTTTAGAGTTGATGGCGAGGTGGTTGGCGTTGGCCCAGCTGTAGAGGTTAAGTGTGTTACAGAGGGCCATGTAGTCGGGAGAGCTATTGTCGACACAGTTACTCACCGTACATATCGGCTGTGACCGAAACACTAACTGAAACACTGACAAGTGTTGTTCTGAGTGTGGTAGTGTGAGTAGTATTGGTAGCGTAAGTGGTTGGCGTGGGGAGTGAGGCGGTGGAGGGGAGGGACGGGCATGGCACCTCCTCCCACACCAGCGCTCAGTCTCCATAGCCGCCAAATCGTCACACTTGCCACTGTTAGAATGGTCATATTCCCACCCAGGTTCAGGATGGTTGGTTGACCCACTTAGTACGACGGTACGCCCATGAAGCACGGCAGGAAGACCCTGAGTTTGACAGTACGCCTGTTGATCGTGCCCAGAGGTCGTACCGTCGTGCATAAGGGGTTAAGGTTGCTTGCCATTCGACTATCATGCGAATCAACTTTAAGATGTGTGTTGCTGGTCCCTCCGCTCTCGACCCCTCGACCGTCAATAGACTTTGGAAACTGAACACACGAATAGAAATATACAAAAATCATAAAACAATTGCTTTATGTTTGAGGTAAAAGATCGGAATATTTAATGTGAATAACGTCAGCGCACAGCTGGGCATCCCTGTAGATTTCAAATGGTTTTGATTTACAGACGGGAGCGATCATGGTTAAAGGGAGACGAACCGTGCGCCAGGGGACGGTTATGGCACCTTTGTTTCCATACCTCAAAGTGGACTCTCTGACCCAGTCTAATCATCGCATTGAAGTCCTCTAGAGCAAACGACGTGCACAAGTTTTCATAATAGGTGATCGGTGCTTAGAATATCAGATTGTCTCGTTTAGAGGAAACTGTCAAAGATGCAAACTCTCGGATTCCTCAGGGCGCGTGCGTCTCCGCCTCCCGCCAACTTGTCGCTTTTTGTCTCTAAAGGGTAGAGAGTGCGAGGTGAGTGGCGTATGTCTCCACGCAAGCGGTGGTCGTACTCGGGTTGGCTGCGTGTCAGTATTGTCCCGCGGTAAAAACTAGCATTTCCTCGACACCGTAAGATGACAGTCAGTTGAAGTTGTTGGGTGTGGAACAATTAACTTCAGAGTTCAACTCTGCCTTGAGTATGAACGTATTAATGTTGGCTTTTGACAAATGAGAGATTATTCATCACTCTCGTAGCGAGTATCCCCACCCACCGGTTGACGTCATGACTGAGGAGACGAATAATAGCTCCAGAGGTCGGAAGGACCGCCCACAAGCTGACGTCATTGATACCATGGCCACTCGTATTACCGTTTTACGAGGGGAACCGCCCATTGGCTGACATCACGGGTACATCGACCAGTGATATTGCCGTAACACGAGTGGTGGGGTAGGGCTCCAAACCTATGACATCATGACTAGCTCGACCAGTCACCCCGGGACATTGTGGGAAAACCTTGTGGATGCATTCGTCACTACATGCGTCATCACTAGTTTTTCTGGTTAGGAAGCTGTACGTAGCGTAGCATAGGTTAAGGAGAATTAGATCACGTACTTTTGAAGTCGATGCACGTCATAGTTACCCATATTAAAGGTTTCAGTGCTGTATGGTGAACCCCTTCCACCCCAAATGATTACATCATCACCGTGAGGAAAATTTGAAATTTCTCTTGGACTCGCCGAGACGACCCGATTGTATGGTATACATAGCCTGCCTCACGGAGGGTAGTAGAGTGGCGCAACTAGATTTTCCCCTCACAGATGTTCGTCCCGTAACACGAGACCAGATGGCGAGTGTTTCACTGGAACTTTGAAAGTGTTTCCTGAAGAACAGTGGTTGTTGGCTTGGCAGTCACGTACTTGAGGCAGTGTTGAGGATTCGTCCACCACAAGACCTAACGTTTGAGGGTAGAGTTACGGCTTGTGACTGCAAGGAGGGCGTGTGAAAAGAGAGGAACGTTGAGCGATAGTGGGCAGTGGATTAATATACCGAGAAATTTTGATCGATATATTGAAGATCGCGAGAGGGCGTCACATGACGAAAGCGGTGTATTACGTTCTGAGCGAAGGCATTAGCCATCTGTGGGAGTAATGTTATTGTTCCTATCCCACGGTCGTGTTGCCATGGGGCCACTCAGGTCTGCGCTACTCATATGCAAATCGAAGCAGCTGAAGATCGTGTGTGCAGGAGGGACCGAGTACTTCTCGATTACTTTGATCTTTAAACAAGACGATGAGTAAAGTGGAACGTGCGAGGCGGGCGTGATATATGAGCCGGTGAAATGCCCTGGGTGTGAGGGTGTCATCATTACATCCTAGATATCGAATGCAGGTAAAGTGAAAGGTTTTGTACTGAGAGGGAAAAAAGAAATGGGCTCCTGTCGTGGGCGGAGTGCGCTGGGGCCGCGCCGCTAGCTCGTAGAAAATCCTGTTCGAAAGATTTACTGTTGTTTTTCGCAGCCGACGCGAGAATGGAGGTGGAACACTGTTGATCCGGAACGAAACACAAAACATCAGGTAACTTTCTGTTAACGGGTCAGTGAATTAATCCCTTCACTGAAATATGCAGCTGAACTATCCAGTTCACTTGAAATCAAGTTGAAGAGGAAAATTGGTAGTAATGTATGGTCGGTCCGGCGAGGAAGACCGCCCTTTAACTGTGTTTATTATGGCAAGTGCGCCTGGAGATCGGGGACCAGCAGGGCGTGCAGGAGCGGGTGGCGGACCATTTGGTAGGCGTAATCTCTTATCGTAGAACATGCTATGGCGTGGGCAAGACATTATAGGCACCGGACATACTTGAGTGTGTAGTCATACCAATAATGTTGAATACGAGTCAGGTTACAGCTGAAGGGTTGATGGCCTCGTATACTCAGTTCATAGACGCAAACGCTGTACAGGATGAGTCAAGACCCTTACATACGGACAGTAGAGTCCCAAGCGATGCGTCTTCTGAACTCTAGTCTGACCTCGAAACTTGACCCACTTGCCCAACTTCTCAGTGTTGGTTCACTTTCCCTCTTCTGCGGATATTATTTTGATTTCTGTCCCGCAAGAGCTGGCAGCTTGTGTGCCTCCGCCATTTACTTGATCATACAGTGCCTGACAAGCTGCTGTGTCACATTATTACTGCGTGGCTGGTGGCAACTCAAGGGTGGGTCTTTGTGATGTATTTCATTCTCTTCAGTACGAAACTTTGAAGCTATGCTTCCTCGTCTCTCTTTTAACAACTACGACCTGCCTCATTGTTTGAGAAAGATTTTCCACTTACTCCAAATTCCAAAAGTATTTTTCCTTTGCCAGTTTCCCTCTCTCTTTAACATCTTTTTTGTATTCCAATTGAGGATGTGGAGTTTATTCTTTGACTGGGGCCTTAAACATGAAATGGTAAAGAATGCTAATAGACAAATAGATAGGTAACAAGTGGGTTGGGGGCCTCGTGTATTCATTGAATACACACATTTCCGGTTGAGTCAGTGTCCGCTTATGTATGACAGTGTAGTGAAATACAAGTCAATTTACAAGGTAAGACAGAAGGACCATGTATTCAGTACTTAGATCCGCACATCACAGGTTGGTGTGGACATGGTTTATGGACATTAGATCAGTATACATGCTGGTTCCGGAGGTGGGCTAAGGGCTTCTACTGAAGTCATAAGTGACTTCAGAAGTAAACATTAAAGGTAGGGTCAGCACACATTTATATAGGGAGGGAATGATTATATAAGGCAAATCGTAGATGGGTCATTGAGTCAGCAATATATATATATATATATATATATTTTTTTTTTTTTTTCATACATATTCTCTGTTTCCCGCGTTAGCGAGGTAGCGTTAAGAACAGAGGATTG
>JAYMFT010370321.1:0-21716 GCA_038088735.1 Panulirus argus
TTAAGCTTTAGGGAAATTAAAAGATGAATTGGAAGGAGGTAAATAACATGCGTAAGACAAGAGAACAAACGGGAACGTCAGTGAAGGAGGCAATGGGAGAAGTGATAACTGATACTGATGGAGTGAGTACTGTTAAGGATTGTTGAATGTGTTTGATGATAGAGTGGCAGATGTAGAGTGTTTTGGTTGGGGTGGTTTGTGAAGTGAAAGAGTAAGGGAGAATGGTTTAGTGAAAAGAGCCTTTCGAAAGATGAAATCTGGCAAGGCGGTGGGATTGGATGGTATTGCAGATGAATTTACTAAGAAAGGGGGTGACTGTGTTGTTGACTGGTTGGTAAGAATATTCAATATAAGTACTGATCATGGTAAAGTGCCTGAGGATTGGCAGAATGCATGTACAGTGTCACTGTACAATGGCAAAGGGGATAAAGGTGAGTGTTCAAACTACAAAGGTATAAGTTTGTTAAATATTCCTGGAAAACTGTATGGGAGGGTAGTGATTGAGAAGGTGAAGACACGTACAGAGCATCAGATGGGGAGGGGCAGTGTGGTTTTAGAAGTGGTAGAGGATGTGGGGATCAGGTGTTTACTTTGAAGGATGTATGTGAGACATACTTAGAAAAAAAGATGGATTTGTATGGTGCACTTATGGATCTGGAGAAGGCATATAATAGGGTCGATAAAGATGCTTTGTGGAAGGTCTTAAGAATATATGGTGTGCGAGGTAAGCTGCTAGAAGCTGTGAGAAGTTTTTATCAAGGATGTAAGGCATGTGTACAAGTAAGAAGAGAGTGACTGGTTCCCAGTGAAAGTTGGTCTGCAACAGGGGTATGTGATGTCCCAACAGTTGTTTAATTTGTTTATGGATAGAGTGGTTAGGGAGGTAAATGCAAGAGTCTTGGAGAGAGGGGCAAGTATGTAGTCTGTTGGGGATGAGAGGGCCTGGAAAGTGAGTCAGTTGCTGTTCGCCAATGATACAGCACTGGTGGCTGATTCGAGTGAAAAACTGCAGAAGTTGGTAACTGAGTTTGGAAAAGTGTGTGAAAGGAGAAAGTTGAGAGTGAATGTGAATATGAGCAAGGTTATTAGGTTCAGGAGAGTTGAGGGACAAGTTAGCTAGGAAGTAAGTTTGAATGGAGAAAATCTGAAGGAAGTGAGTACTCGGGGCCCAGACATGCAGGAGGCTGAAAGCTGTGCATGGAACAGAGTGAAATGGAGTCACATGATACAAAGGGGAAGTAAACAGTCAATGAACTGAACCAGGGTATATGGAGCAGCCAGAGAAAATGACAGAGAGGTTTGTGGGAACTGGTTGTGTTATAGGGGGCTGTGGCTACAGAACAGATGTGAGTGAATAAGGCCTTTTCTTCATCTGTCTTTGGTGCTTCTTCACTAATGTGGGAAACAGCAAACAAGTGTGAAAGAAGAAAGAATACCAGAACAAACAAACATACATGGTGTGACTGCAGAAACATTCAAAAAAAAGCAATATTCTTGTGTGAAGACAACACCAGATGTATTCCATTATGCCAGAGTAGCTGCCAAAAATACAGCATCATCCAACAAGCAAGAAATAAAATGAATAACCTGGTGGAGAGAGAGAAAAGTAAACTAGTTTAACAAGCAAGCAGTGCAGTGAGAACCACATGCTAGCCCTAAAATCATAGTAAAATATTGATGTAGGTTCTTGTATACAGGTACTATGAACTTTGTCATCAAGGGCCCACACCTGACATCCATAAAACACTATCTGGACTACTATACTATCAAAAGATACCATTTTTGGCCCTCAGAGGCAGTGACTCTGTTTCCACACATTCCTCAATGCATCCAGGACCTTTGCCCCATCACCCACCCTATGGCTCACTTCAGCTCCAATGGTTCCATTCACTGTCATATCCACTCCCAGGTATCTGAAACACTTAACTTCCTCACAGTTTTCTCCATTCAAACTCACACCCTAACTAACCTGTCTCTTTGCACTGTTAAACTTAATAACTTTGATTTTATTTACATTTACTTTCTCCTTTTACATACTCTCCCAAACTCAGACATTAACTACTTGAATCTGTTATCAGAAAGCAATATCAAATAAAGTAGTCTGAAAGCATGGGCTGGCACAACTGTTTTCACCTATGGTGCAGATATACTGTACATACAGTTACCAGCTCAATGACAGGGATGGTAGCAGCTCAGCAATTCTGTTACACAAACTGCCACTGATTACACTTCTAAAACTATTCAGTCCCCAGAACCCCTAATCCTGTAAGAGCCAACTTAGGGTAAGCATTCATCCTGAAATTAACTTCACAGTTTAGGCTGTGGAGAGTGTTCATGAAGGTGACAACACACAAAGGACAGTGGTGTGTAAGTCAGTGCAGGTATGCATAGCCTAGGTATATCTATGGTGTGCACTGAAAATTTTCAGGTTCAACTATATTCTCTATTTCAACTCCCAACACAAAACATGGTTAATTTCCTTCTGAATTCTATTGGTGAGGTGGGTACTGTGAGAAGGTGGGTGACAAGCTTCTTAAAATGTAGAAAGATTGGGAAGATAAGCTAATTAGGTTAATGAAGTCAAATTCATGAATGGGTACTTAAACTGTCCAGCAATTAACTGACCATTAACTATGAGAGTGTCTTCTGTAAGGTAATATTTTCATGTACAATCTATGTTTTGTATTGATCTATAAAGTTAAGATGCCTTTAGTGTTTACTTATTCACACATCTATCTATGTTCTGTAAAGGTTATTATGTCTTTAGTGTTTATATTAGTTAGGTAAAGAGAACCAAAAATTACCACCCATGAAGTTCTAAGAACACTTGCTCAGTTTATTAGAATATGTTAATTAGAAAAATAATTTTGATTTATGCCTTTTCCATTCAAACTCAGATTTTCATGAATGCATCACAAAAGTAAATAGAGGACAAGCTGCACAGTACTTTAAACCAAAAGATTTAGAATATGAATAAAAAAAATCTTCACATAAATTTTTGTTTTCCATTAACTGGGTCCAGATAGCAACAGATAAGTAAATAATACTAATACATGATGAACTATTTTAAATAAACACTACAAACATCTTTTTTTATTTTGATAATTTACATCAATTATAATTCTTCAATCAACTGTTAACTAACCATATTAGTAGGAGGCTGCAAAGCTAGTCTGGCTTGTTCTCTGCGTTGCTGACGATAATATGTCTCAAACTGTTCTCTAGCACCTAAGACCGTATATATATGAAGGCATCTGTAAACTGGAGCAAAGTTAATGAGATCCTGAGCACACAACTCTTCCTCTTCATCACTCTGGGCTTCACACTGGGCTTCGTATGTCTCACCTGAGAAAATATAATTGATGACAGAAATGCATTACAAACTTTTAATGGGTGAAAAACATGAGTCAAGAAGGCAAAAAAGCAAGATTATGTGACTAAATATGATCTTCATTTAATTTTCAGAAGAATCAATCACCAAAAGCATACAGAATATGTATCACAATGGGAGTCAGTTGTAAGTGCCAAATTCTATTACAAAATATTAGGTATCTGGAGAGGAAGTCTAGTTGCAAGATGTAGATGATTGCATGAATAAAAAAGGAAGAAGAAGAAGAAGAAGAAGAAGAAGAAGAAGAAGAAGAAGAAGAAGAAACGGGAAAGTATTTATGAATTTTGGAGGAAGTGAAAAACCAGTCTCTTAAAATGTGCCAGGTCATAGTCATTAGGAAAGGCATGATAAGGTAAAGAGATCCAAAGCTCAAGGTGTAGGGAAAGAAAAATCTATCAAAATGGCCCACCCTTGAACTGCCAACAGCCACACAAAAATCATGTAACACAGCAGCTTGCAGAGTATTGCATGGTATAGCAAGTGGTGAGGGCACACAAGCAGCCACTTCTTGTGAGCAAAAACCAAAGTAATACCTATAGAAGAGGGGAAAGTGAACCAAAATTGAGCATTGTGGCAAGCAGGGCAAGCCTCAAAGTTAACCTGGGAGAGATTATAAGTTGAGCTACTTTTAATTCAACTCTGTCAAGTAATGATGCAGAGCTACACCCACCCAAGATGTGAAATCATTACTCCAAACAAGGGCAGATTAATCCTTTGTAAAAAAAAAACTGCCCAACTGTTCAAAATAAAAGAAATTTCGACATCTAAACAAGAACTCCCAGTTTCTTAGAGGCAGAGTTAGCTATTTCCATAACATGTCTAAATACTGAGAGGTTATCTAAAATAAACCCACAAAAACTAGTACTCATATTGTGACTCAATGCCTGCTACACAAGTTGTCATGTGGCAATTCCTAGCATTTGAAGGTTAAAAAGCAGACAATATCAACTCAAGCTCTCTTAGGAAATAGTAGCCAACATCATCTGACGTCATAACTTTTCCGGCTTCTGTTTATATATCCAGATGACTGATCACACCATTAGTAAACTACATAGGTCTCTTCCATCACCAGAATGGTGCAGAAAAAAATCGTGCTATCCTCAGGGCAGAAAAGTGTAATATTTCTACTTACATCTATGTTATTCATAACTAAAACTGTGCCTTTACATGAAATTCAAATATGTAAAAGATCTGAGTTGAGTGTAAAAACTCTTTCCAAACACTTCTCAATGCTCCCAAAACCTTCATCCCCTTACCCACCCTATGATTCGCTTCTGCTTCCATGGTTCCACTTGCCACCATGTACACTCCCAGTATTCTAAAACACTTCATTCCTCCAAACTTTCTCCATTCAAAATCACATCCCAACTAACCTGCCCCTCTGCACTATTAAATATAATAACTTTGCTTTTATTCACATCTACACTCAATTTCCTCCTTTCCTACTGTGACCAACTTCTGCAGTTTCTCACTTGAAATTGCTACTAGAGCTGTGTCATCAGCAAACAACTGACTTCCCAGCCACCCCCCTTGCATACTCGTGCTACTCTCCAAGACTCCTACATTTAACTTCCTTATCAACCCATCTACAAACAAATCAAACAGCAAACATCCCTCCTACAGACAAACCTTCACCTGAAACCAATCACTCTCCTCTCTTCCTACTCAACTACATGCCTTAAACTCTTGATAGAAACTTCTCATTGCTTCTAGTAGCTTTCCTCCCACATCCTATATTTGTACAGCATTTCAAAAAGCATCTCTTTCAACCCTATCATACACTTTCTCCAAATCCTTAAATGCCACATAAAAATAAATCCTTCTATTTCTTTAAGGATTTCTCACACACATTCTTTAAAGCAAACACCTGATCCACATATCCTTAACCACTCCTGAAATCACAATGGCCTAACCAGTTTAATGACCTGTGCATGTCTTCATCCTCTCAGTCACCATATCATACAACTTACCAAGTACACTCAACATACTTATATGTCTGTACTATGAACACTCACTTTTGTTCCCCTTGTCATCATATGTGGCACTATGCATGCATTCCACCAACCCTCAGGCAAACTCACCATGATTCATAAACACACTGAAATTCCTAACTAACTAATCAGAAACACAGTCATCTGTTTTCTTAAGAAACTGACCATTGTAAGTGAATGTACTTAGAGGGGTAGTTAGTGGGAAGTCTGATCATCACCTACTGGAAGCGAGGGTGAGGATTTTTATAAGTTTTCAAAAAACCTGAAATCATACGGGTAAGAAGAAGAGGTCTATGAGAGGTACTAATACAGACAGAGTGCAAGTGTGTAATCAAGATATATGGAAGAGGAAGTGGCAGAAGATAAAGAAGAAGGTACGGGGGTTGAAAAAGAAGGCAAATGAGAGCTGGGGTGAGTGAGCATCAGCGAACTTCAGGGAAATAAAATGTTTTGGAAGGAGGTAAATAGTGCAAGAAAAACAAAAGAACAAATGGGAGTATGTGTGAAATGGGGCAAATGGAGGAGTGATAACATGAAGTGATGAAGTGAACAGGAGGCAGTAAGGACTGTGTAAGGACTGGTGAATGTATTTGATAACAGGGTGGCAAAAGTAGGGTGTTTGGATCAGGGAGGTATGTGAAGTGAGAGAGTCATGGAAAGTGGTTTGGTGGAAGAAGAGATGGTAATAGCTTTGCATATGATAAAATGTGACGAGGCAGCTGGTGTGGATGGTACTGCAGTTGAATTTCTTGAGGGAGTGACTGATGTTGATTCATAAGTTACAATTTTCAATGAAAGTATGGATCATGGTGAAGTGTCTAAAGACTGGTGAAATGGATATATAGTGCCACTATATAAAAGAAAGTGGGACAGAGGTGAGCATTTGAGCTACAAAAGTATCAGTCTGTTCACTATACCATGTAAGCTGTATGGACGAGTGTGGATTAAGAGGGTGGCTGAAAGGACAGAGCATCAGACTTGGAAGGAACAATGTGATTTCAGGTGGGATAAAGCATGTGTAGATCAAGTGTTTGCTTTGAAGAATGATATGAGAAATATTTCGCAAAACAGAAGGATCTGTTCGTGATATTTAAGGATCAACAGAAAGAATACGAAAGGGTGATAGGGTTGATGAGATACTTTGTGAGAGATGCTGCAAATATATGGTGTGGGAGGAAAACTACCAGAAGCAGCAAGGCATTTCTATCAAGAGAGTAAGGCATGTGTGCAGGTTGGTTGAGGAGAGGGTGAGTGGTTCCAGGTGAAGTGGGTCAGTAGCAGGGGTGTGTGATAACATGGCTATTTAATCTGTTTATGGTTAAGGTGGTGAAGGAGATGAATGCAAAGGTCTTTTTAAGAGAGAGGAGCAGGTATGCACTCTGCTGGGGGGGATGGGGGTGGGTGGGGGGATTTTGTGTGTGTGTGTGTGTGTGTGTGTGTGTGTGTGTCTGTCTGTCTGTGTCTGGTTGTCTATGTGTCTGTCTGTGCCTTGCAGGTGAGTCAGTTGTTGCTTGCTGATGTTATGGCACCAATGGCAGCTTCAAGTGAGAAACTGCAGTAGCTGGTGTCTAGGAGAGTGAAAGGACAAAGCTGACAGTAAATGTGAATACAAGCACAGATGGTTAATGATAAAAAGAGAGAAGTTATCCAGAGTGCGAGTTTGAATGGAAGAAATGGAATGTTTAGATACCTGGGAGAGGACATAGCAATAAATGGAACCATGGGAGCTGAAGGTCATAGGTATTGGGTGTACTGGGGAATGTGTGTAAAGAGAGGTTACTGTCTTAAGGGGTAAAGATAGATATGTCTGATAGTTTAGTAGTCCCATTGGTGCTGTATGGATGGAAGGCATGGGAATATTTCAGGACAGTATATGGTGTAAGAAGGATTGATCAAATAAGAAATGACTGGACAAGAGAAAGGAGAGGCAGTTAAGAGAAGTATGTATCAAAATAACTGAAGAGGATGTAAACATATGAAGAGAATGAGTGAGGAAAGGATGACTAAGATGATACACATGTCAGGTGCAAGGAAAAGCAAAAAACCAAGGAGGAGGAAGAAGGATGGAGTGTGACATGCTTTGAAGGCTCAGGGCCCTAACATGTGAGAGGGTGCGAAGCGTGCAAGGAATGGAGTAAATTGGGGCAATGTGGTTTACAGAGGATGACATGCTGTCAGCAAGCTGAACCATGGCATAATGAAGCAGTCACAGGAAACTAAGAAAAAGTCTGTAGGTCCTGATTGTAGATAGAAGGCTCTGGTTTTGGTCCACTAAATGCCGCAGCTACAGAGCAGATGTGGGTGAAAGAGAAAATTTCTTCATCTGTTCTTGGCACTACCTCGCTAATGCAGGAAATGACAAACATGTATGTCAGTTTTTGAGTTGGTACGATGTTGGCAAGTTTCTAGGTGTTAGGCATTTTGCTGTGTAGCCAAGGGTGGTTGAAGATATCAAGTATCTGGACTGCATTTAAGCTTAAAGTGCTTCAGGTGAAAGTTTGTTATGTTCTCAGGGCCTATAGTAGAAGAGCTCTTTAAAGTTTTAATTGTGCTGCTTAAACCGTATCAGCATGAGTGAAGTGTGGAAGGGCAGTTGTTTTTGATTAGATTTTGTGTTGGTTTTTAATGACTTTCTTGTTTAGGTGTGAGGTTGGTTTGTGGCTGATTTTTGAGTAGTGCTTTATGAGTATGTTTGTGTACTCAGTAGGAGAAGGAACTTCACTGGAATGGGTCAGGAGTGCCTCATCAGTAGTGGCTGGACTGGTGCCATAAGTGTGGGTCTTCTTTAATGTTTGCCAGAGTTGGTTGCTGTTGGTCTAATGGTCCATTGTATTGGGGAAGGAGTGCCAGTTTTCAGTCTGTCTTTCACTGATTAAGTTAGTAATGGTGTTACTTCTGCAGGCTTGATTGAAGATGTCAATGAAGTGCAAGAGGGCATGACTGAGGAATGAGATATTGTCTATATTGAAGTTTTGGAGCTTTGTTTGCTTGTACTGTATAAGAACCGACCAGTCTGCTTTCCTTTAGCTTATAAAGGTCTTTTTGATAGTTGTTTGGCTTGGGTGGGCCAGGTTTAGTGTTAGGAGTATGAGCAGTTGGTTAGAAGACAGTTTGTGTAGTATGCTTCAGGTGGGTCAAGTGTGTAGGACTGGTGAGCAGAAAGTGATTTCTGGAGAGGACAGCTACTAAAGGTGGAGGGCTAGGAATTTGGTTGGCTGGTTGCATAAGTTGAGGATATCAAGAGATTGCTGAGGGCTGCTACTGAAGGTGGCGGGTTGGGAGTCTGGTTGGCTGGTTGCATAAGCCGAGGATATTGAAAGGTAACTGTGGCAGCTTCTGAAGGTGGTGGTCTTGGAGTCTGGTTGGTTGGTTGCACAAGTTGAGGATACTGAGTGGTTGCTGTAGACAGCTACAGACGGTGGTGAGTTGGGAGTCTGGTTGGCTGTCTTCATAAATTGAGGATACTGGGAGGTTGCTGAGGACTGCTACTGAAGATGGAGGGCTGGAAGTCTGGTTGGCTGGTTACATTAGATGAGGATATTGAGAAACTGCTGAGGCGACTTCTGAAAGTGGTGGGTTGGGAGTCTAGCTAGCTGGTTGTGTAAGTTGAGGACATTGAGAGGTTGTTGAGGACAGCTACTGAAGGTGATGGGTTGGGAAGTCTAGCTGGCTGGCTGCATAAGCTGAGGATACTGAGAAGTGGCAGAGGACACCTACTGAAGGTTGTGAGTTTGAAGTCTATTTGGCTGGTTGCATAAACGGAGGATACTTAGAGGCTGCTGAAGACAGCACCTGATGGTGACGGATTGGGAGTCTGGTTGGCTGGTTGCTTAAGCTGAATATATTGAGAGGTTGTAGTTAGTTTATGAAAAGTTCAGTTCAGTTATCTTGGGCATGAGTGCTGAGCCATGTGGGATGGTGAGCAATGAAATCTCCATAGAGATGCAATCACCTATTTGTATTCTGTGGGGAGGGAGTTCCACATATGTGAACATTCTCAACCATCATACTTCTTAAACCTATACATGGCATCTGCATTACCCATGTACTCAGTCATTCTATTCCATTCATCAACCAATCTTATACCAAAAAAAGTACTTCTTTACATCTTTTAAGAAGTTTGTTATATAACATTGGTCAACAAAATTAAAAAAAAATTTTGTCCCACACACTAAACAGGTGGATGTTATAGTATTTTCTATGCTGAATTTGAATCTGTTTTTAGAATTTTTCTATTAGGCATGGTTTTTAAGTGAAAGAGCAGTTAAATTTACAATAAGTGTATATTACTCATTCATAAATATGGTTGGTATTACACTCAAAAAACTTACCTCTAAAAATGTAGAAGTGTACAATTTTCGGCTATATTTGGCTTCAGGAACATCCCTACTTAGTGTTCAGCAGTAATCTTCCAACACAGAAGGGTTCCACTTTCCCTGGTATCGCTTTTCCACATCTAAAATGTCCTGGTGAAATCTTTTGCTGTGCTCATCAAGGACTGCCCCAAGATTTTCCAGAAAAAAGTCTAAGTGCAAGTCCAAAAAGTGGATTTTTAGACTCATATTGCCCCCAGAGCTTTACATGAAGTCAATAGACCTTTTACAACATCACAGTAGCTTTCTGATCTGTGATTTCCAAAAAATCTTTGCAAATTCTCTTAAGTGACAGCCATGCAACTTTTTCAACTTCATTTAGTTCTTCATCGAGCTTTTCATCTCGAAGCAGCTCCCTGATTTGTGGTCCTACAAAAATACTCTCCTTGATTTTTGCATCACTGATTCTGGGGAATCTATTCCTCTAATATGTGAATCCATGACCAGTTTTATCCATACCTTTGACAAAGTTTTTCATCAACCCAAACTTAATGAGCAAAGGAGGCAGATAAATTTTCTCAGGATCAAAAGGATGAGGATTGATGACATTCTTCTTCCATGGAGTCAGTGATGTTCGTTTTGGCCACACTTTCTTTACATAATGATTTTTCTAGTCCCGGATGTCCCACTCACAGAGGGAACTACAGAACTTCATGAAACCAAGTTGCATATACATTCGACTTAAAGTCCCCATACTTAATTCTTTCCAAAAGAAGTCTAAAGTTATCACTAGATTCCTTCATGGTAGCTGCATAAGCCAGAAGAATGGAGGGATACTTATTTCCGTTGTAGAGTAGAACCGCTTTCAAGCTTACTTTTGATGAGTCAATAAACAAGCACCACTCATCTGTGTTATACTCGTGGCAATGTGCCTCCTTTACAGAATGAATATCATTGCAAAACACCAGACCATCTCCAAGGGAGAAAAATTCTATGAAAACGACATGGCAATCACGATAAAAACAAACCAGTTTCATTCTGAAGATTTCAGCCCTTTATCCTGGAACCCAAAAGTTTGGCTTGCTTCTTAGAAAAATTTATATTGCAAACAAGATCATTAAGATCTTAACTCAGCAAATGAAGTTCACTTGAAGAACAGCTTGCTACAGACATTGGATTCATATTTTCCTCTACTTGGTCGACTTTCTCATCACCAGACTCATCATCAGTTACTGTCATGTTTCTTGGAGCTCTGGCACAGATAATTCCTGACTTTGAGGTACTGGCCTCATAGCAGATGGTAAATTAAGATATTTAACAGTATGCTTGGATTCTGATGATATACCATTTATAACTATCAGGCAGAAATAGCAATCCAAGCGTGATCTTTGGGTTCTCTTCAAACCATAGGAATGGCAAAAGGCATATGGTGTGAACCTTTTGCTCATGCTATGAGAAGACTGACACTTGTGACACAACAAATATAGGGGGCCCAACTTTTATCCTGGTCACCCACTTTACAACCAAAGTAAAGCTCATAGCATTTTCTAATGAGGGGTGTCAAAGAATTTTTTTGCTATATGAATGTCAATTCACCGCAGATGTAGCAGAAAGAATTCAGAGTTTTTACACAGTTTCTCGGCATCATAATGGTGGATTGGGCATCAGCACAACACTTGAATACACAAAAGCAAAATCTGCCTATACAGTGGAAAAGAAGCTGTTTACACATTCAGCTCTAGCCTGTAAGTGACAGAGAATGGCTACTTATGAGTGGGCACTGTCTGAATGTCTCAACATTTCCAGTCCTATTTCTGCAGGCCCCCGGTGACTCTTTTATCTAGGCTTATGCTTTCAAAAAGAAGCTATTATACTTCACAAACAATGAAAATAACTGTGTTAGATATACTGTGTTTGTAAAACATTTTGTTTCAAATGCTCTGTAGAGCACTGGTATGTATACAGGGTGATTCAAAATCACACCAACAAATCTTGACTATAGACAGAATATGAGAACCTAATAATATATATCATATCCACTGAATGCAGATAAACATATGTATGAACCTCGGCACCCCTCAAAGTGGAGTCCTGAGTCCCACCTCGTTTAACACTCATGCATTCCATTGCATCTCTACTGTGGCCAACAGGAGTTGTCCACTCAGGATATGCCGACGATGTGTTCCTCCAAGCCCCTGACTACCCTAGCATACAGGAAGTCCTTGATCTGGTCTCCAGAGAGTATGATTCAATTGGTTTCCGTCTTTCAACGGCAAAAACAAAAGCCATGTGGCATGCTCGTGTTGCATCTCCTCCACTGCTCTTACCAGGAATGCCCTTGGACTGGGTTAATGACACAAAATACCTGGGAGTGTATGTAACTTGCATATGGTGTCAGATCCCTGAAGTTCGCTATCTTCAAGATGCATGCTTTCAGCGTCTCACTCCCCTCGCCACCATGTGCAGGGGTTCCCTTGGTGCCACCATCCCTGTAATTCTCACCATGTACAAGTCCCTTGTCCACTCCTGGGTCGATCCTGCCCTTGTCAAAATTAGTCGGACTGCTGTCAACTGTCTCAAAATTATTCAGAGGAAGGCTGCTCGTATCATCCTCGGGGCCCCTCGGTGGACAAGCTCTACTTCTCTATATACCGAACTTGGTGTTTCCCCCTTACAGGATCGTGTCCAGGAGATTTACTTGAAAACTGCTGTTTCCATTCTGCGAGATCTATGAGGCAACTACGTCCAGGCCAACTAGACTCCTGCTCTCCGAGGCCGACCTCCATCTAGAAGACAGTGGCGAAGGTCACTCATCCGAACCCTTCAGGAACACGACCTACTGCCTGATGTTGCTGTCATCCCTGCTGTTTGTTCATCTCCCCCTCCATGGCTGGACTTTCTACCTAAAGTGACTGCCCTTGGTGGACCGCTCCCAAAATCCCACGAGCCCTGTTATTCTCCGCACATACCATCTCCCCAGGATAACCCAATGGTCTCCAGGTAGGGCCGTCCTCTATAATGATGGCTCTGTTGACCCTGCTACGGACAGGGATGGGGCTGGTATCTACATCTCCTGTCCTGATGCCCATGAGTCTATCAAACTCTCAGAGTCTCTGATGGGGCATCCTTCACTCAGGCTAAGCTGATAGCCCTCCTTGCTGCTCTTCTTGCTAAAGAAACAACCGGTGGTCTCTTCCCTCTGCTTGTCTGCTGTGATTCCAGGTCTGCTCTCGATGGGGTCGCATCTGGATCAGGGGAGAATAAGGATCTTATCCTCCGAATAGGAGGGATAACATCAACACTTCAGGATGCAGGACATTCTGTGACATTCCTATGGATACCCAGTCATGTAGGTATCTTGGGGAATGAGGCAGCAGATGGCCCTGCCAAGACCGGCTGTAACAAAGCCACACCTGACTACATTGTTCCTCGAACACTTCCAACAACTCAGGACCCAAATTCGCTGCAAGCATAGGGAAGCTCGAGAAGCAGCAATCCCCCTGGACTCCCCCACCCACCTGGTACGATACCCTCTGTAAACTCCCTGAACTCTTGCATGTCTATGGGAAAGGGTCATGGAAAAGGGACGTAATTGCTGCCCGTATCATCATTGGGTATGACTTTCCTTGGGGGATTGGCATCCCTACCTCCCCCCGAGCAACGTGCTTGTCTATCATGCAAAAGGCCAAACAGCTACACCCTTGTCCACTGCCTTCTAAGGTGTCCCCACACACAACGTTTCCGTGACACCTGCTGGACCACCACTCCATGACCCCCTGACGGAGACACAATGACCCTCCCCATACTAGCCAGACATTATGGAAATAATACTGATGTTGTGTTGAAGGAATATTCTATCTTCCTTAGGCTTTAGTAAGCCCCTTTGTTATATTCACATGTACTCACGACACTTGCCAGATGCTTCTGGTATTATTGTACAGGGGTATCTAGTGACAGCACTCGGATCTCGTTTCCTTTATCAAGGAATAAAATATTGAAACTGAAACTGATAAAGGCAATTTAGTGATGAACAGTTTTAAAGTTGGTAATGCTACTTGATGTCCAGTGACTGTGTCTTGATACTTATGTTTTGTTCGTTGTTTACCAACGGACATGTTGATTACCAATGGGATTTACAGAATCTGTCCATGTTATTCCTATCAGTTTCGTATCGTAAACTAATCATATCTAGTATTTAGAACATAGCAACAATACAGTGGTATGGTATTGCAGTAACTACCTAGCCTCAACCCATCTTCACTCCCTTAAATATCATCTCTACATGACTATTCTGTGTACAGTTGACGTACATGATAGGGAGACAGAAGGTGAACTGACACCTGGATGCATTGCAGAATACCCACACATTGATAGCTGTTGGGTTTTCAAATGACCTGCAAAGAGTTGAAACCTGAACGAACCTTGTAACTATACTGTGGTTGTCACCTACCAATTGTCAACCATGCGGTAATCACATCAGCTACAGATTTAGATATGATGTATCATGCCACGTATGATTACCCTAACATATGATAAGGACATCTTGGTACCATGATGCAGTGATTGGTGTGATGGTAATAGGGTTGAAACGTTCGGCCAGGTGGCCCGGGCTCCATATGCTGCCATAGCACATTCATGCAGCATTACCAACTCCCAGTGTTGGTCACTAAATTACTGACACTTAGGTGGTACACATTAGTCACCATAATAATGTCCAAAATACACCTGGACAGATGTTTTATGTCCACAATCTATCAATGTCACAGCAGTATCGGGGAATTTGCCTGTTTCCGTGTTGCTGTTCTTTTAACGACATATTTACACATATTGCTTAGTTTATAACTCCACTGCTGCAATGCTATGGATAATGTCTTTATCTGTTTAACTGCAAATATCTGGACTACATGGTATAATCATTCATATTTAGTCTCTGATATTCTATCTACAGTCAAGATTTGGCGGTACAATTTTGAATCACCCTGTATACTGTATGTAATGATATGTGAGTATGCTGGGAAAAAACTATGGGTGACAGAAATTCTGAAAACATATTTGGATTCAGTGCACAAAAATAAATAAGAAACATACCTTTCCATGGGACAAAATCTCTACTGACCAGTGTAATTTCATGTTATGTCTTCTGATTGCTCAATCTCTACATCTCTCGAAGAACTATTCACTATGTCATCAATTTATCTCAAAAACTTTAAAGGTTGTGATCAAATCACCAGTAATTCTATTCTCTTCTTAAAATGGGCAAATGTAAAGCCTTTTGCCTTTCCATGTAATTAAGTTCTATTAATTCGAGTACCATCTTTGTTGCCCTTTGCTGGATCTTTTCTATTAGCTTTTTGCATTTCTTTAGGTGCGGTGACATAACTTAAAAAGAATAATTTAGTTTTGCTCTTATGTAGGATATCAACAGTTTGCTAAATATCTCTTATCCATAAACTTGAAATCTATGCTGATATTTGCAAGCAGACAGTTTATCTCCTTCACTGTTCTAATATGGTCATAGGTTTGGGACAATGTCAACTCCCAAGTCCTTCTTACACACAGAATCCTGAAGCTTACTTTCTGATAGATTGTAGTCATACTGAGGCCTTCTTTCACTCTGTCCCATCATCATTACTTTTACTTGGGTTGAATTTCATCAACCATAAATCAGATTATTTTTTGGATCTGTTCAGTTCCCCTTCTATGCTGATGCAATCCTCCTCACTTTTCACTTCCCTTGTGAATTTTGCATCATCTGCAAGCAAATTCAGTAAGCAAGTCATTTATAGCAATTAAGAAGAGTAAATTTACAGAGATCAAGAAAAGTAAATGTACCAAATCAGAATCCTGTGGCACTCTGCAGGTGACCTTCATCTATGCGGAGAAGGCTCCTCTGTTGTGCATCCTTTGTTCCCTTCCACTAAGATCATCTTCAATCCATTGAAGGAGTCTCTCCTTTACTCCTGGTATTCTAACTTCTTAATGAACCTCTCATACAGCAATGTGTCGAAAGGTATGCTGTTTAGGTTTTGCACAGGGTGAGTATATCTGGACGGGGATGTGGAGGGAGGAGGTATGTAGGTGTTGATTATTTTAGTACTGTGAAGTTATGGATTGTATTTCTATGATGTTGTCACTCTGTCTGTGAGCTAATTTGTAATGTCAGTTGTGTTGGAAAATGGTATGGTTTGGTGGAAAAGTGTAATATGTCCTCTAACGAGTCCTTGTTGTTTGCCTTTTCTTATGGTTGCGTAGGTATAAAGTGGTGGGAGGGAAGATTTGGATGAATTTGGCTTCTTGGGTGAGGGCTATGTGGATACTATGTTCTCAGAGTTGGTTGGGTATCTTTGGGTGTTTGTTTCTGGTGCAGTGGGTACAGGCATCAGAGATATAGATAAATAAATAGAACCATTAAATTGTCAATTGGTAACAACAGTAGTGAATCATGCACTAACAATTTCAGGTTAAAACACCCATGGCTATCACTAAAACTTCTATCTGGTCTATAAATCTGTTTACTGGCTGCCAGCCTTTCCCAGAGTTAGTATCTTACTAATTAAAATGTAGTGCTGGTTTTCATCTTCAATCCATATGGCCTTTTGTTTATACACCTGCTCCAATAGGATGCTTCTAGTACGACTTGTTCTGGTTGCACTTAATAGTGTTACATTCTGTGCATCTGCTCTAATCATGTCAGCATCACTACATATTTGTCCTATAATCACAAGAGGTAAATCAAGCATACTCCCACTGTTCACTACCTACTAAACAGTTCAAAAAGCATTCTAATTCACCTGAAGCATGATGCTTTTTTCCAAATATCTTTGCTGAGGAAGGCTCACTCTTGAAACCTGCTGGCTGTTTTTGACTCACAGTGAGGTGTAGTTCCACCCATAAATCATGATATATTACTTACTGAGAATAGTCCACAAAGACACAACGGAGTTGTATATTGACCTGAGGATGATTCATCTTAGAGTGACATGGATGTCACACTTACGCAGTCTAAGGTAGCTTCCTTGGCACCCAATTCAGAACTATAGCTGTAATTTCAAAACTTTAGTACTTGATAGTAGATCTTCTAGGCTTTGAGGAAATCTATGTTCTCTAATTGGTAGAGAACATTAAGATGAAAAATTTTTAAACAAGTTAACTTTATAGAGGGCCTACACATACAGGAAAAATCATACCTCTGTTAACACACTATATCAACACATTTTTTGAGCTTATATTTCTTTAACAAAACACCACTCTGATGATTAAGAAAACATTCTGTGAAATATGAAATATAGTATACTGTACTGTACTTGCCAAAATGTATGGTGGAAAATGCTAGCCCAGTTCTGGAGTGTTGGTAAAAAGAGAAGGAGAGCTAAGAGAAAGGGTCATATGGGGGTATGGGAGAAAGGATATGGTGTTGCCTGGTGATAAGCTATGTTACTGAGATCAAGTATGGTGTCTGAATATTTCTGTAATTTCAGGAATAAGTGCCATTTCATGGGGAGAACTGTACACTCCCCACCAACACACCATCCTTGTGTCACATAAATAACATAGATGGACAAGTAAATGTATTGCTCATGCACAGATGTCTTAACATTAAAACAAAACTTCCCCTAAAATTGTAGATTTTCTTAGAGGCATCCTTATACACATTTTTTTTTATAAAAGGTACAAACAGTGCCTCTGCAATACTAACAAGGACTGAAAGGATATCTTAAAAACAATTAGCATACCCTTCCTCTACTGTGTTTAAATCATTTAATAGATGATGCAATATTTCAATAATGACCATTAACTTCATTTTTTTATTTTCTTATTGGTCTCTCACCATGCTACCATACTATAGCACCTCCTAAACTAAAAAATACCACCAAAGATTTTGAACAAATTTTTGGTTAACTTTCTTTTGGAGAGAAATAAAGTTCCTGCAACCTTTCAATCCTTTGTATACTTTTGGATACTTACTTTTGCTTCACATTCATGAACATGACATAAAAATATTTCTGTGGTGCCTGCCTGATGCCCTTTACTCAGTATATCCCCTAGTTACCTGATACATTCCAAATCTCTATATGTATTTTACTTAAGACTATATTTTTTCTATCTTTCCACTTATTATATGAACACATGCATCTCTTCACTAAACATGATGCAATCACTTGAGTCTAAGATCATACTTTTAAGAAATAATAGAAGGCCTTTTCTGAGTTAATGAACATGTGGAGTTTTGCATTCAGTTGTAACAGTGCAAATGATAACAGTACATGACATTATGGCGAGAACGCTTATAAACATCTGTTATCAATATATTTTCATAAGCAGCATATATGACTACTGTGCTAATACATGAAACATTATCTAATAAATGCATTATAATATACGTTAAAAATATTATATTGGCATATAATATTCCAAATTTTTTAATATGACCTTTTAATCCATGAAAATTTCTGACCTGTAAATGGGTTTGGTGGAAGAGGGGCATGCCTTTCATTCCTTGTTACAGCCAACTTAGGATCCATGTTGTACTGCAGTGCTGCATGCTTCATAGCCACCTGGCCTATTCGTGCTGACACTCTGTTGGGACACGAAAAAAGTTTTCATGATTTTGATGCTGTTTTCAAAACTCTTCCAAGCATCATACAAATCTTTTCTTACTGTTGAGAAACAAGTAATTCTTTTAACTTTTTCAAATGTAAGGTGTTGTTTATTTCCAACAGTTCTATTGAAACTCACCAAATTTCTGAGGTACATGGCGATGAATAAAAATCTAAACTTTTACAACATAGTGACAACTGACCTAAACTAAAAGAATGGGCATGTGGACTATGTGTTCCTAGACTACCAGAGGGAATTTATCACTGACCCAGGCAAAAGGTTGATGGGTATATTATATAATGTTTTGTACTATGCAGGCACAACAAAATATCAAGATTTATGTGCAAATGCATGCAGCAATAAAATGAGCCTATCTTTTACTACTTGGTCATGGCCATAAACTCTATGTCAGAATCACATGATGAGACAAACAGTGATAAAGTATACTGTAACCTAGCTTCTCTTTAAGCACAAACCAGGCAAATGAAAAACAGTTATAGTTGAATCATATTTTCACATGAATTCAGAATCTAAACTTCCACATCTACACAATATTAATTATAAAATCATAAGAAAGTCCCATAACCAGCATGAATGCCTGTTAGCTGGCAAATTTTAAGGGAAGATGACCTTTCTAAACTTTGTAATGGGTTTCCAATAATAATGCCTAAACAAGTACCTTAGGAGTGCCTAGATTTAAGCAACTCTTACCACCAAGACTACATTTACCCTAAATCAAACCATAACAATCAATCCTCATTACTGTGGACTAGCTTATTTCAAAGATTCCATAATTTCCTAATTATTGCAGTTTCAAAAAAGAATATATTAGGCTAAGTCATTTAGCCATTGATGTTTGTTCTAGAAAGCAGGCTTTTTCTTCTGGCAGAAATTCTAACTGGTGCTCCCAAAAAGGCATACTTTGCATTTCAGGAAGAAGACTTCTACTTTCTCTACAGCATATGTACCTTACTCATGCTATCAACTTTGTGTTTACATATTTTGGATTCATGACATTTGGATGTTTGTTAAAGTCGGTAGTTATTAACAGTAAAGTTCGTGTGGCCAAGTGTTTCATACATGTATAACAGCCCAAAAACAGAAACTTTACATGGAAATAACTGCTGCCAGGCTAAATCAAAGCTGTAAAATGGTGCTGAAGTCTCCTGTTCTTGCTTAATCAAAGGTAATAACACTCTGGTTGTTGTTTCTACCTTTTTAAGGAGAGAAAAAATTTGACTTTGGTGCATCATGGCCAGTTTCAAGGGTGCTTTAGAGCACGTTAGGAAATAGCTACACATCAGGACATTTTTCCCTGTGGGGATCCAGTATAGGCTTCAGTTCCTGAAGGAAGATTTTGAAGTTTAACAAATGGATCAAGTACCTGGTCCCTCCATTCTTTGTCTATAAGGTCTGGATTCAGATCCTAAAGAGAGAAAAGGCCTAAAATGGAACGAAATTGAATCTCTATTTAACTTGTGTATAAAAGTTGTTTTGGATCTTGCCACAGAGGGAGAAGTGTCTGCTCACCGTTATGTCTGAATTGGACATCAGTCCAAAGAGTTTTTTCATCTCAGCTGAGATGGCACAGGAATTGACAGCCCTAATCAAAATTGCCCTTTCCTTAGTCATATTTCATTCTCAACCTTCTCCATGGTCAAAAAAATTCTTTTGACTTTAAAGAAGTTCTCCAACAAGTTTTCATGGAAGAGAACTTAGATCCATTGCAAGAAGCAATGTTACTTAGGAAAAGAATGTATCTTTCTTTAAACTGCCACAGCTGTCCTAGCTACCATGACAATGATAAACTTGGGGAAACAAACTGGAGAGTGTTTGTCCAAAGGGAGTCCTCGTAATACCTCATGAGACTGTTACCATACTGAACCTCAATGGGGCTTTGGTGCACAGAATCCTCCTTGTTAATGGTATACAATGCATCTTTTATTGTTAGTCAATGATAAGGGACACAAAGAGAGATCCTTTGTTATTGGTTGGGGATGCAAAGACAGACCTTGTGTCAGTGGTAGGGGACATGGAGAGAAACCATGCTTCCTACAATTCCCATGCCTACTTGCTAGCTCCCATGTTTCCTACAGTTCCCATGCCTCCTTGCTAGCAATCCAATCCACCTATGTATATTTTGTATGTCTTACTTTCAAACCCTATGTCTCACATCAAAACTGCTGACACACTCATTCAGCTCCTCCCAAAGAACTCACTTCTCGTCGTCCATCCTTTTATTTACAGTTGCTTAAGTGCTAACAATCACCCACCTCTAATAATCTACTTTCATTTTGACCATTTTCACACAAGAGGATATGATATGGTAAGAAGAGGGTAGTGAAAATAAGTGAGCTTGGAAAAGACTTGTGTGAAGAGATTTCAGGACAGATTGAGAGTAAAATGGCAAAAGGTGAGAGACAACAAAACTGGGGGACTGGGTGAGGAACAGGAGGTATTTAGGGAAGCCATGCTGGTATATGCAAGAAAAGTGTATTGCATGTGGAGTTGGTGGGCAGTTAGAAACAGTAGTGAGTGGTAAGATGACAAAGTAAAGTAAAGTTGCTTGTAAATAACAAAAAAATGAGAGATGAAAGGGTAGTACTTACAGGGAAAGAGTGTGAATGACGGGGAGATGTGCAAGAAAATGCATCAGGAGGTCAAGAGTAAGATGCAAGGGTTGAAAAAGATGGCACAAGTTAGCTAAGGTGAGCAAGTATCAGCAAACCTAAGGGAGAATAAGATGTTTTGGAAGAGGTTAACAGTGTGAGAAAAACAAGAGAACATACGGGAGCATCAGAGAAGGGGGCAAATGGGAAAATGATAACAGGCACAGGTAAGATGAAGAAATGAAAAGAGTACTTTGATAATAGGTTGGCAGATGAAGGGTGTGTGGGTCAGGGAGGTATGTGAAGTGAAAAATGGCAAGCGGTTTGGGAAAATAAGGAGAGGTGGTGAAAGCCTTGTATACAATGAATTGTGCCAACGCAGCTGGAGTAAATGGTACTGCAACTGAGCTTCATAAGAAAGGAGGTGACTGTGCTGCTGACTGGTTAGTTAGGTTTGCCAATGTATGTATGGATCATGGTGAACTACCTAAGGATTGGAGGAAAAAACATATAGTGACAGGAACCTAAAAAAAAAAAAAAAAAAAAAAAATGCATATTCGCCATTTCCCACGTTAGCAAGGAAGCGTTAAGAACAGATTACTGAGACTTAAACGGAAAATCCTCACTTGGCCCGCTTCTCTGTTCCTTCTTTTGGAAAAGTAAAATGTGTGTATATATATACATATATTATCCCAGGGGATAGGGGAGAAAGAATACTTCCCACGTATTCCCTGCGTGTCTGTGTTGGATAGCGGACGGTACCACTATACCAGAGAGTGATGTGTGACATTGGGATTTAAATAACTATGTGGAT